>BJCM01220047.1:0-12663 GCA_018326385.1 Flaveria bidentis | reverse complement strand
AGGTCCAAGGGGGAGTTTGTTGATACATGTGTACCTTGATTCTGATCTTAATGTAATATGTCTTTATTGTCTTACACTTATGTAATAGTTGGGTATTTAATGAAATGCAAATGTTTGGTTGTGTTTATAATGTTTAATATTTCATTAATGAGTTGTTTAACGATTATCGAATTGATTATATAGGTTTGTGGTTGCTTGAATCAATATAAATAATGTAATGATAATGAATACATTTAAACTTAGTAATATGAAGTTATCATGCGAATGGCCCATGCTAATGGACCATACACATGAACAACTTCATGCGAATGACTTAGTCGCATGACTGAACCAGAAGACTAGATTAGTCGTATGACTATAACATGAGATTGGCTCAGTCGCACGACTGAACACTCAGTCATGCGAATGGATCAACCGCATGGCTCAATCGCATGACTGAACCATGCTAATGGTTCAGTCGCCCTAATGAGCAACCCTAACCTATAAATACCACCTAATTCGTGCAAAAACGCAAGCATTGAATACACTTCGACTCCAGACGTACCCTAGCCGTCTAGAGACCTCTAAGAACCTGTTCCAAGTTCATAGATCGCAGTAGATCGATTCCTAATCAATTCTTAACGTTTAGATTCAATACATAATTGTTTCTACGTGCGTTCTCACTGATTTGATCGCCAATAAAATAGGATTTTGCACTATTTGATTTGGTATACACGTTAATCAAATAGTATTTTGTTCAATACACGATCCTAAAAATTTTCCACGTCTTCATCATCAGAGGAGAAGTCACTTACCTCAAGTGCTCCCCCTGAAAAACTAGATGACTCACATTGTGATGTTGAGGTTGTCGGATCCAGTGATGGTGTATTTAACACTTCGTACATCATTCTGGTCGATAACTCATCCTCAGGAGGAGAGAGAGGAATGTTGAAGGACTTAAAGAATCCATCATAGTCGAAAAAGAATGAGGGTCCCTTTCCAACAAGGGGGGTAGTGTATCTCTGTACATCAACGTTGCACTACACTTCTACTTGACCCGTTGAGTCGTTGTAAAACACTCTTATTCGATATGTTGTATCCTAAGAAGATTCCTTCTTCGACGTTCCCGCTAAAGTTTCCTGACTGAGTTTTCTTTAGCAGTGTACATGGTGCGCCAAATGGCTCGAGGTATTCAAGATTTGGTTTACGCCGTTGGAGCAACTCATAGCACGTTTTACCGTGATGTTTGACCACTGAGACTCGATTGAGGGTGTAACACGCGTTAGATACTCCCTCGCTCCAAAATTGGATAGGTAGTTTCGAGTCTGCTAGCATTGTCCGGCTATCTCTATCAATCTTTGATTCTTTCTCTCAGCAACTCCATTCATTTGAGGAGTGTAGGCAGATGTGAACTGGTGTATAATTCCCTTTTCTTAGCAGAATGCCTCCATCCATTGGTTCTTGAACTCGGTACCGTTGTCTGTTTGAACTTGTCTTACCTTCAGCTTGTAGAGTGACTCCAATGTAGTTACTAGCTCTTTGAATGATTAAAATGTCTCTGATTTGGATTTCAGAAACATCACCCATGAAAATCTTGAGTAATCATCCGTAACTACATAGCTGTACAAATCGCCAGCAATGCTCTTTGTACCAACTGGCCCAAACAGATCCATGTGAAGAAACTCAAGAGGTAGATCAATTGAGTGAACTTTCTTTTCCTTATGAGACTTCTTTGTCTATTTGCCTTTCTTACATGCTTCATAAAAGTCCGGTAATTGGAAGTTCTTGACATTTACACCACGCACTAGATCATTCTAGATCAAGTGATTCATCTTTCATGGATTATTATGTCCCATTCTCATATGCCAGGAGACGGAGTCTTTCTCAGTTGCCTTTGACAGGAAGCATTGTACTTGATGATCAGTTGTAGAGGCCTTTGATAGGTCCAAGACAAATAAATCATTATATCTTGAAGCTGGCATTAAGACTTGATCCTCTAGTATCACATACTCCTTCTTCAACACATAGCACTTCTTGTTGTCAAAGTCGACTTTGAATCCTTTGTCACTAATATGGGATACAGAAAGTAAATTATTTTGAAGTTGTTGAACATAGGTTACCTTATCAAATTTCACTTTCTGGTTTCCCACTTCCCCTTATGCTATGATATAACCTCCTTTATTTCTAGTAAATGAAACGTGTCCTCCTTAAATTTGTTTGACATTTGACAAGAGAGATAGGTTTCCAGTCATGTGCCTTGATGCTCCGCTATCAACAATCCAGGTATTTGTAAAAGCACTATAGCGGACACCCTGCACATTAAAACGAAATGATTAGTTGAGGTTAGGGACCCAAGCCTTAACTGGCTTGGGTGACCTAGAGGCATGACACATCATGAATTCTACCTAGTGTCCATTTGAGGGAGAGGGTAGATCAGAGTTTTCGTGTTCTCATTATCCGACATTGGACTTGATTTTTCTTTCCATAACCCAGTTTTGTGTAAGGCCTGTTTGTGATAAACAGATGACTGACTTATGGTTTCAACTTTATGTTCACTAATTCTTCTTGGTGGAGTGATAGAACTCCTTTTAGAAGAACTTGGTTTAGGATCATGAAGTTCAATTTTCTTTCTTGGTGTCTGATAATAAGGACAGTTAGAAGCAATGTGTCCATACTTTCCCTAATTGTAGCATGATATACTTTCGACAAGTTAGTGGAAATGTTTATGTGGGTAAGTGTATGACACAGGTGTAACTTTAGACATGGTGCATGTGATTGGTTAACTTGTTTGGTCTTTTTGGGTTTAGTGTTAGACATGTTTGACCCTTACTTTACCTTGAACTTTTCAAATTGTTCATCCAAATTAACAATAGGCATTTTAAATTTCAACTTCAAAGTGGTCTCCTTTTGTTTAGTGCCAGTTTCAACAGGTTTACTTGTGGAATCTGGATCACTTATTAGAGGAGTTGACACCACATGATCCTTGATTGGGTTGTTATTAATTGGTTTACATTTAGCATTTAACAAGGTCTCATGTCGTGGTGGAACCACTTTGTAACCCAAACCCTCCCCGTTGTTGCTTTGTTTCACTAAGTGCTGAACTATGTGAGAAGAACTGGTCCAACTGTGTAGTTTTTGTTTTAATGAATTTACTTCGACTTCCAAACTGCTTTTTGTTTCTTAGTTTCTTTTAGAGAGTTTAAATAAAACTTTATGTCATTAGCTTGGTTAAAAGCTACAACTTTGGTTTCCTTAAGTTGTTTATTTAACCGTTTTATTTCCTCTTTATAACTATGACCATTTTGTTTAAAAATCATGTTTGCTTATGTGCACAGTTGTAAGTCATTTACTAAACTATCATTATGATCTAATAGCCTAGCAAATTTTCAGTCTACGCTTTCTCTAAATTTATTACATTCATTACACGCATGACTATCAAAAAGTTGGTCTTTAGTACTTACCTGAGAAGATTCGGTTGAATGAGCCATCATCGTAGAGTTTGACTGTTCGGGTGCTGGTGATTCTGAACATGTTGTACTATTTCCTTTTTCATTCAGGTGATTGACCATGGTCACAATTTCTTCATTATATGACATCACTAGTTCCACTACGATTTCACCTTCGCTTGCTGAGTCGTCATCCAAAACTTCAACACACGCAATGTTGGATTCTCTTGGAGATACAAAGCGAAAGGTACAATCTTGTCCTTCATCATCCTGTGCAGTCAAGGCCTTAGGATACTTGCTTGACGATGTAGCCCTATTGGTGGGTTTATCTTGATGATTGAAGGTGGAGAATGGATTACCATTACTTGTTTTCTTGGGCTTCACACAATCACGCTTGAAATGCCCCTTCTCTCAGCAGTTAAAACAGGTAACTTTGGTTTTATCGAAACCAAAGGTAGTGTCTTTGGTGGATATCAAGTTCTATCCTGTTTTCTTCACAAACTTCTTCGCACTTCGGACAGCATTAGCCAACACCCATATGATATCTTTTCTTTCGAGTTTAGTTTCATCTACCTGCTCGTAGTCTTCATCGACGAGATGGCAGTTTCCAATCTTCCCTACAACTAGACCATCATAAGAGTGAACTACACCTGCTAGGAGATCCATATGCTCCTTTGCCACCTCTACAGTCACATTACCAATATTCTCGGTCTTTAATTTCATAGCATTTACTTCAGGTGCTATATATTTGGTGCAAGATGACCTTGACGTGTTAGATCCTGAAGTAATTAATGGCTTGGGACGGAGCAGCTGAACTCAACACAAATGCCATTTGTAGTGGTGCTCTAGAAGTTTTTGGTTGAGGAGTTGAGTTGTAAAGTGATGGGTTCTGATCATATGATCCCTTTTTAGACCTGTACTTCATCCTCAACTCTTCCTCTCTCAACTTCAGAATGATATCATTAATATCCAACTTTGCCAGCATATCATTCTGTCTGCGGTTTGACACAAACGAAAGCCACTTTTATAGCAATCCATCTGCGAAATTCGATACATTGTCTTCCATGGACGTGGTAACCCAATGAGTGTGCAGCTCACTCATCAAGTGGTAGAAACGGCCGATGATGTCATCCAGGCTCTCTTTTTCCTATTAAGGAGAAGTTATCAAACTCCTTCTTTAAAGCCTTTGCCTTTAATGCCTTCAACGTCGCATTCCCGTCATATTGTTTTTCTAGAGCATCCCATAATTTCTTGGCATGTTTGTTCTCAGAAAACTGATGGAATATATCCTTAGGAATTGACTGAGTTAACAAAGCGTACACCTTCTTCTCTGCATTGTACTTCACCTTCTGGCTATCAGTCATGCCACCCAAGGTAAGTTTTACTCTATCAGCACCAACCACAGATTATGATAAACTCCATTTAAGTATATCTTGAACCTTTGCTTCCATTATGGGTAATCATCAAACGTTATGAGCTTAGGGGGCTTATTGTGATTACCAACTTCATTTTCCAGAAGCAATAGATTCTGGATCCTTGAATCCCTACCGGCAGTAAAAGCTGAGTACTAATCTTCCATTTTTATTAACTTTGAATTTCAAACTTAAACTTTTTCACTCGTGCGAATGGAGATGTCCGAATGAATCAATCATGCGATTAAACAAATACGGTTGAGCCAATTGTGCGATTGGAAAAATGCGGATCAACAGTCGTGCGATTGGGTAGATGCGGATGTACAATGCGAATGAGATTGTTCAGTCGTACAAATGGATGTGCGACTAAGTTCAATCATGCGTATGATAGGTGCGAATGAGTTCAGTCATGAGATTGAGCCAATCGTGTGACTGATGGCTGCTGGTTTTGAAAATTCGAGTGTTTTTGGTACTTTGACACAGAAATATGATTTTTTACAATCCCTAATCTGCCGTAAGTCGAAAAACGTGAACTTTTAGATCTGGAGACGTAGAAAACACTGTTTAAACCAAAAAGATGGCATTTTGAATGAAAAAAACATGATTTTTACACCAAATCGATGGAATCACACGCAAAATCAAGAGCCCAAGCTTTGATACCACTTGTTAGGGACCGTGTACGTACGGAGTACTAACTGATTTTGCGCGTGTACCAACTCAAATAGTGCGGAATCCTATTTCATTGGCGATCCAATCAGGGAGAACATAGTTCAGATCAATCTAACGATTAATGAAATGTTAAGATTTGTTAGTGTTGATACATGTGAACCTAGTTTAGGAGCCTAATGTAATGTGGCTATCATGTCTTACATATATGTAATTGAATGGGTATGAATGAAATACAAAGTGTGGTTGATGCTTATTGGAAATCATGTTATTAGAATTCCTTCAAAGAAGTTCGCAACATCAGACCTTTGCAAAGCATGTTTGAAGGGTAAACAACATAGAGCATCTTATAAGACCAAACAAATTGTTCATACATCAGGTTCGTAGTTTATGTTCTTAAATGTAAAAGTATTTCATTTCTTATACATATGTAATGGGACTACTTAATGAAATATGATATGCATCTTGATGTTTATTTGTCATTGAGTATTTCATATTATTACTATATTTAGTATAATTCATATGTATGAACATCATATATAGGTTTGAGGTTGTTGTACGTAGTTCTAAGTCAATAATGATTGAGAAATATGTTCAACTTAGTCAGGTGGTTATATATGCTAATAGACATACTTATGGAACATATGCACAAATGAATCATATTTTATGTCAAAGTGTTCAAATAATCGATATTTCAAACACAACAACCTTCAGTCGCACGATTGGAATATTCGTACGACTTAACCAATTCGTATACTCTCATTCGTACGACTGAACTCAGTCGTATCGCTCATTCGCATGGTTAAGCAACTCTATTCGTTTGAGAACAATCGTCCTGCTTATTCGCACGACTGAATCCAATCGCTGGATTGAATTCATTCGTATCTTTCATTTTCACGAGTGAGCCATTTGCATAGCTCATTTACACGAGTCAATCTATCCTATTCTAAGTTTACCAAGTTTAAAGCAATGGAAGACCAGTTTGCTGAATTCACTGCTAGAAAGGACTCGTGTATCCAGAACCTTCTACTTCTAGAGAATGAGATTGGAAACCACAACAAACTGCCAAAGCTGTTAACTTTGGATGAATACCCACAGTGGAAACAACGGTTTGAAATCTACTTGAATGGAGTTGACCCAAACATTTGGACATCCATTGAGACTGGTTACATGGTACCAGTTAGTGCTAATGGAGTTAAATTGACTTTGGGAGGAATGAGTGAATCCCAGAGGACTCTGGATAATACTAAAAATAAAGCATATGCCTTGTTGACTCAGTCTATACCTAAGGACATATTTCATCAGTTCTCTAAGAACAAGAAGTCTAAGAAATTATGGGAGGCCTTGGAAAAGAGATACGAAGGAAATACAACTCTAAAAGTACTGAAGGGAAAAGCTCTTAAGAGGGAATTTGACAATTTCTCTCCAATTAGGAATGAGAGCTTGGATGATAACATTGATCGATTCTATCATCTAATGAATGAGTTGCACACTCATGGTGTGAAAACATCCATGGAAGATAAAGTCTCTAGTTTCGTTGATGGTCTGCTAGACAAATAGGATCCATTTGTGTCTAATCTGAGACAAAACGACACTCTTGCTACTTTAGACATAAATGATTTCATGTTGAAGTTAAGGGACTGACTGGGTTGAGTAAGAATGATATTCTTACTGTGAATCAAATATGATAATCAAGTGAATGATTGAATGGCAGAAACAAACAATCAAAGAACATTCAATGCAATAATAATACTCATAAATGCTTTTGTATTTGTATTTATCAAAGTTGATTTACAGAGAATAATTACAACAAAAATTCTCTATCTATTAGCCGTCGCCTCAGTACGAGGTTAACTATTCTATTTATAGGCAGATAAGATGCCTTTACAAAATGACTAAACTACTCCTGAACTATTACATCAAAAACTAGTCTAACTCTTGATTCGCATCTCTACTTGTTCATCCGCATTGACAAATGCGGATGAGATAATCTTGATCAGCATTTCTTCACTTGATCATCCGCATTAGTATGTTGGTCATCCGCATTAGTATGTTGGTCATCCGCATTTGTTAATGCGGATGAACAAATACTTATGCGCATTTGTCCGGTCATCCGCATTAGTCAATGCGGATGAGCAATGTCTTGTCTGCATATTCTTTTGGTCTTCCGCATTAGTCAATGCGGAAGAGTAACTTCTTCAGCATTAGTTATTATGTCTTCCGCATTAGTCAATGCGGAAGAGTAAACTCTTGTCCGCATCAGTGTTATGTCTTCTGCATTGACAAATGCGGAAGATAACACTTGTTCTTTTCCTTAGCAGATTTTCATCCGCATTTCTTCTTAGACTTTGAATGTATTATCCTTTCAGGGTGCAAAAATACCCCCCCTAAGGATTATACAACCTAGTTTTCCTTAATGCTTGGGAGATGATTGATGTTGTGATGATTCAGCTAGGTCTTTTGATGGTACAAAAGGTGCTACTTGTCTTGGATCCAGAATTGCCTTGATCATGTTGATAAAATCTTAAGCCTCTGACATTTTGTCCTTGCTTAGTACATGGATATTCATTCTGCTCATATCATGGATTGCTTTATGTGGTAGCTTCTTTAAAGAAATAGGTTCCCAAAGAGAGACAGTTGAGAGTCCATCTCTGTGAATCAATAGAGAACCATCTACGTCAACTTCAAGCTTGACAATGTTACCCAATTGGAGAGGTGTCTTATTCTTCTTTCTTTTCTCCCTTTTAGCACTGATCTGATCATAAGCCATCTTCTATAGTTTGATACACTTCAGAAAGAAATGTAGATCTTCTTCACCCAATTTGTTTGATATCTCCCTGAAGTGTCTTGTATAAATGTATTGAATGTATGATTGATCCAGTAATCTCACTTCATAACCACTGAATAATCTGATCTCAGCACCTTCTTTGCCTCCCCATTTCCTCTCAATCACTAACTCATATGTCTTCTCAACATAAAACACATTTGAAATTGGTATTGAGGAATGTGTACCAGCTACCATTTTTCCTTTCAAGGCTTCAGTAGGTTTGACTCTAAGTTTAGGGAATACCACTTCTTCAATTGGTTTTGTTTGTTTCTTTTCCAGAGGATTCTTGAATGTTTTGTCTTTCATCATGCATGTAGCTTTCAAAGATTTGAAGTTGTTTGTTCTGTTGAACATTTTGAGTATTCCTTCAAATTCATAGCCTCTAAACATGGCATTGTGGTTGATCAGCTCCAGATTGGCCAATTCTTTCAAGTCATGAATCTCAAGTGCATTTACCAGAGCAGAGTACTGTGTAAAGAATTGCACTAAGCCAGAGATCCTTTTGACCATAAACATGTTCCAGGCACTATCATACTTCCAGGCAATAATTTTTTGATCTGTTTTGCCTTTTGGAGTAAATACTCCTCTGATCATCTGAGCAGTGGTCAACCCTTCTTGAAGCTTCAGTAGAGAGGGTTCAGCAAACCACTCTAGATATTTATGAATGACAGGTGCAAGATAATCTTTGAGTAAGACTCATGTCATGTGCGGACACTCTTGATCTTGGCTTTTTGTTGAGCACATCTTCTTCTAACTGCATTCACTTTTCTTTCTTCTCACTTATCATCTTAAGAGTAGCAGCTCTTAGAGAATTTGTCTTCATGTTTGCCAATTTTCTTTTGGTGAAGCCTTGATTTGTGAGGTAATCCTTCCTTTCCTTATCAGTCATACTATAAGGATCAAAATAGTGGCTCATGAATTAGAGAAGATCTCTTCATTGATGACAACTTGGGTAGGGGAGTCTGTCTTGGTAATGGTCTATTATAACCAGTTGTTTTCTTCATAGAAGAACCTTTAAGCACAAGAGTATCTTTGAATATTGCCTTTTCATACTCTGTTTCAATTGTTGGATCAAGCAACCTTTTTACTTTCTCTTCCTCCTCCTTCATTCCTTTATATGTCATTCCAAACACTTCATCGGGATCATACCCTTGATTGATCAGGAACATGGCTTTGATCATTAAATCATCAGTTTGGGCTTTAGACACCATCTCTTCCACTGCATGTTCCTTTTGTATAGGACCGTCCATAGGAACATCCTTTTCACCATCATATCCACCAACTATTTCTCCCTCTTCTAGGTCAATAAAATCAGATTGTTGCTTTAACTGAGCTTTAGCCTGCTCATGTTCTTCAAAAAATTCAACAATGGCATCAAGGCTTCTTGGATCATCTTTCTGTTTCTTGACATTTTCTTCATCAATCATAGGTATTTTGCCTTTAGCTTTTTCAGCTAAGTATTTTCTCTTTCTAGAATAAGTTTGAAGTTTTGGAGTTAAAGCTTCACCCTTTTCTATTACTTCAGGCATTTTCTTAGGTGTAGTTTGTAGTTGTTCATCCACATTCATTTCTTGAATCTCTTTTTCTGATTCCTTTTCTTTTTCTCTTTCTTGTTCAACCATTTCTCTTATCCTTTCCTTTTGCTCTTCAGTTAGAGACAATTCAGGAACAATCTATGTGTTCAGCTCTTTCTCCAAAGGTACTAGAGATTTTGGAATGAATGCAATGGGATCAGAATCAGCCCTTTGGTTGTTTACAAACTCCCAAAAATCACTATCAACATTGAATTCTTCAGCAGTGAAGCTGTCTAGTGTACTGAAAAAGTTCCTCAAACTGAGCTTTTTCAGTGTGATCATCAGAGGTTTTTCTAGAATATATCACCATTTCTAGACTATGTTCCTCATGCTCTGTCTGACTTGTATCACCCTCTTGTTCTTTATTTTCATTAACAGACTTGTTGTCATCAATATCAACTTTTTCTTGTTCTTCTTTCATATCATCATCTACTTCATTTCTTTGAATTTCAATGATCATCTCAAGCTCAGATATCCTTTTGTTTTTGCTATCAATTTCGTTTTCAAGATTTGAGATGATATCAACTTGTTCTTCTATGATGTTTGCTTGTTCCTCCATTGCTATTGTTTGAATTTCAAGGGTGTCAATATGTCCACTAACTTTTTCTCTTGAATGTTTAAATGCAAAATTCAAAGTTTCAACTTCCTTTTCTTTCTCCTTCATTTCAACTTTGTGTTTTTCTTTACGATCTTTTAGCTCCTGTTCCTTCTCATCAAGTTCTAGAATTCTATCATCTATGATTCTAGCCCTTCTGTTTAGAATTCTCTACATTCTTTCAATCTTTTGCATCAATTCAGTAATCAATTCATCCTTATCATCTGGTGTGTTAACATTTGAATCAGAAAAACTCTCTAAGGGAGCAGGCTCAAAATGTGCTATTTGTGCATGCATTTTAGTGTGATCATCCTCCTCATCAGAAGATGATTTGGAAGATTTAGAAGCATTGGTTGATCCTCCTACTTCAGTAGGGTAATCTTGTGATGGTAAAGGTTGAAAAGGTGATATGGGTGATTGTTGTGGTGGTGATATTAGAGAGTGATGATGAGGTGATATAGGTGAGGGTTAAGGTGATTGTATTGGTGATTGATGTGGTGGTGGTGCTGGTTATGGAGATTGTTGTGGTGATGGTATTGGTGATGGTTGAGCGGTAGGTTGCGGTGATGGTACTGGTGATGGTTTTGGTGATGGTATTGGTGATGGTTGTAGTGTTGGTTGTGGAGATGGTTGTGGTGTTAGTACTGGTGATGGTATTAGTGATGGTTGAGCAGCAGGTTGTGGTGATGGTTGTGGAGATGGTTGTGGTGTTGGTATTGGTGATGTTATTGGTGATGGTTGAATAGCAGGTTGTGGTGATGGTTGTGGAGATGGTTGTGATTCTTGATATATCTGTTACAACATCCACGGCAGAAGAGGAGAGTGAGCCCCACTATAAAAGTTTCTAGGGTCTCTCTTCTTTATAAACTTGTATGATCTTGAATCATAGTGAGGAATGTCAAGAACTGTTGCTTCATTTGCAATGTCAAGGGATGATTCATTGATTAGGAATTGGATGAATCTTGGATACATGAGAAACTTGTATCTTTTCCCTTCTCTAATGTTTGAAATCAGGCTATTGAAAACATATGCAGACATATTAAATGGCCTGTTGGTGCAGAGAGCATAGATAGTTGATGAGGTGAGGACTGAAATGTCATTCCATCCTATTTTTCTCATTGACAAGCAGTGTTGAAACATTTGAATAAGGAATCTCCATGGTAGATCAACCAATCCTTTTACAATCTGCTTAGCTTCATATCCTCCTTCATAACCAATTTCAGCAAAAAATGTGGTTATGTCTTCATCATTCAGTTCCAAAGGAGTATTGGCATCATCACCAAACTATAAACATCTTCTAACTGACTCTTCAGTGATGCTCAATGTGTGTTCTCTGTTTATTCTCCTAGCAAGTGTTCTAATACCATCAGCTTCAACAACCTCAGCTGTGTTCTAGAAAGACCTTATGAGGTTCTCATAGATAGTTGGTCTGACTGTGATAGCATAAGCTATCCTTGTAGTAGAGATGAATCTGATGATGTCTCTCAGTCCCACTGCTTCTGGGACATTAGGGTTTAAATAGCCACTGACATTATGGACCATACTCCATGTAAGATTTGCCATGTAATCTGCACAAGAGACATGTGTGTTAGTTATTAGTTTGACTGCTCATGGTCAAAATTGTTGTCTCAACAACTTGTGAGTTTGTTATTCAACAATCATATTTTCTATGTTTGAATCATTCAATTAGATGATATGACTTTGATTTGTTACACATTTTCCTTTTTCATTTTGCTTTTTTTTTCGCAATAAACATTACTATCAAGGTTTTCAATTTCAGATGAATTCCTATCAATTTGTATGTTTATTGAAGTAGAAAATGTATATTATATCACATTGATGAAGATTCCATCTGTTGTCAGTTGGACATGCACCCCTAGAAAGAATGTGAGTTCCCCCTTTCCACTCATTTGTAACTTTGAGTGCATAAGGTCTTCAAATTCTTTGCAGAGTTGCTTGTTTGTCGAGCCAAATATGATGTCATCCACATACATCTGGACTAACAGCATGTCTTTTCCTTTAGATATTTTGAAGAGAGTTTGATCAATTTTTCCTCTTTCATATCCATGTTGAAGAAGAAAGGATGATAGAGTCTCATACCACTTTCTTGGGGCTTGATGAAGACCATACAAAGCTTTGTCAAGCTTGTAAACTCTGTGAGGGA
>BJCM01220013.1:0-16016 GCA_018326385.1 Flaveria bidentis | reverse complement strand
CAAACTAGATCTTCGATCCCCAACACCAACCATTGGATATATCGGAATGGAAGTGGGAGCACATCACCATGGATTTCATTACGAAGTTGTCGCGTACTCCGAAAGGGTATGATGCTATATGGGTGATTGTTGACCGCTTGACGAAGAGTGCTCACTTCCTACCGATCCGCGAGATATATTCATCGGAAAGGTTGGCGGATCTGTTCATCAAGGAAATTGTAACTCGTCATGGTGTGCTAGTGTCTATTGTGTCTGATCGTGACACCCGGTTTACATCCAAATTCTGGAAGAAATTCCATGATGTTATGGGAACGAGGTTACACATCAGCACAACTTTTCATCCCCAGACCGATGGCCAATCAGAGAGGACCATTCAGACAATGGAGGACATGCTTCGGGCATGTGTTATCAATTTTGAGGGAAGTTGGGATGACCACTTATCGTTAGCTGAATTCTCATACAATAACAGTTATCATGCCAGCATTGGTATGCCACCTTATGAGATGCTATACGGTAGGTTATGCAGGACACCCGTCTGTTGGGGTGATATTGGTCAGAAGGAGTTAGGGAGCGTCGAGATAATCGAGGCTACGAATAAGAAGCTTGAAAAGATCAAGGCCTTCATGAAGGCAGCCAAAGATAGACAGAAGTCGTATGCTGATAAACGACAAAGACCGATTGAGTTCCAGGTGGGTGACCGGGTTATGTTGAAGGTCTCACCTTGGAAGGGGATCATCCGATTCTGAAAGCGGGGCAAGTTGAGCCCGAGATACATAGGCCCTTTCCGAATCATTGCTCGAGTAGGAGAGGTGGCCTATAGATTATAGTTACCGGATGAGTTAAGTGGAATTCACCCGACATTCCACGTATCTCATCTAAGGAAGTGCTTGGCAGAGGAGGATATGATTGTTCCACTAGAGGATATCGAAGTAGATGAATGGCACAATTATGTGGAGCAACCAGTGGCAATCATCGATCGAAAAGAGAAGAGACTGAGAAATAAAGTGGTTCCTCTTGTGCGTGTATAGTGGAAGCACAGGAAAGGATCCGAGTCAACGTGGGAAACTAAAGAAGAAATGAGGCAGCATTAGCCACGTTTGTTTAATGAATAACAGATTTCAGGGACGAAACCTATATAAGGGGGTGGACTTGTAACACCTAGATATTTTCTTTGAAGCCGACGAAAGAAGAAAAAAGAAATATAGTCCAAAGTCGGGGGACCAAACTTGCCAAAACATGAGAAATTTCGGAAGAGAAGGAGAATAAGAGGGGATGGCAGCCCACACCCTCCCCACATCTCCAAAATTCTGCCACATAGAGGAAGAGAAGAGAGAAAAGGGAGAAAAGAGAGAAAAAGGTTGGTTCGGGTTGATTCAAGAGAGCAAAATCGTCGTGTAGTGGGTCCAATCGAAGCTCTACTTCTCGGTGTGGTTTGTGTGAGTTCTAGGGCCCCTCTTTTAAACATTTTGGTCGGTTTTGGGGCGTTTGGGGTTTGTTTTTGAGCTTGTGTGCACTCGAATGGTGTTGTGGTTTGAATTCATAAGGTTTAGGATGGTTGATTTGGGCTTAGAATGGGTTTAGATGAGCTTGGAGGTCGAAAATGGCAGATTGGGTTCGGGGGTGAGCTGCATTCTGCACAGCTAGGGCTATGCAACTGAATGGCATGCCAGTCGTGCGACTGAAGCCATACGCATGCCAGTCGTGCAATTGAAGGTCAATCGGATGTGTGACATACGACTGAGGCCCATACGCCTGCTAATCGTGCGACTGAGAGTCAATCGCATGGGGAGTCATGCGACTGAGGGCCCATTCGCATAAGTGCTCATCCGCATTAGTTTCATCCGCATTAGCTCCATTCGCATAGGACTCATCTATATTGAGCCCATTCACATGAGGTCCATTCGCACGATTGGGTGTTCATCCGCATTGGTCCATTCGCATGATGTTCAGTCGCATGGAGGCCATACGACTGAAAGGTGTCCATACGCCCAAATAGGATTGTTTTACCCGAGGAAGAGCAAAGTTTAATGACTGACTTTCGGGGAAAAGTGCAGATGTAAGTTTTGACATGGAAGTTCCTGTAAGTTCATGTAAGATGACTGTTGAGGTCTTAGAGGTTACGTTGGGCATGATGATGATGTTGGATGTTTATGCATGATGTATGTTATGTTCCTTATTATGATGTATGTTTATCTTTCTGTGGCTTTACGACGAATGTTAATGAATGAAATGAAAGTATTATGTAACGAAAAGTGAAAGATAACGAAAGAGGAACATGAAGGAAGAATGCATGCATTAATAAACGATAAAATTAAAGAAAGTCTTGCAAGCAAACGTATGGAAGGGACACGCCATAAAAGGTGTTAGCCCAACGGTGTGTGGGTTTGCTACCCTGGGAGGATGCATATTGGGGTCTTTCTTTGTGATCGACCATTTGTATAGAACCTCTACCGCTTACCCCGGTACTACAGCACCATCTATAGCTGTCTATTTAACTTAAGAAAAGTATGTTTTATTATAAAACTAGAACTCACTCAACAACGCTGATTTTTATGCGTTTCCAGTTGGTAGGTAATGATTGTTGAGGATGGCACGGGCGGCTAGACAGCTCTTTTGGATAGCATCCATATTTATAATACTTTTGTGATGTAATGCAACTTGGGTTTTGTAATTGGATTACGATGTATTATTTTGCAAAAACTTTTATATTGAAATGAGATGTCTATTTTGATAATTCCGCTGCGAGGCTTTATAAAAGATAAATATGTTCATATGTTTTATGTGCAATGATCAACCAGCTGTAAGCGTCCCGAGAACGGGGCCTTACAAGTAGGTTCGCCCCCACTATGCAGCGGAAGTTATAAAAGTTGAAAGATTTAATTATGATGATTTGTACGTTAGTACTAATCACTCGAAAAAAAATTACTTGTGAAATGTTGATATAAAAGTGTAACTAAAAATACTATAAAAAGATAAATACTTCAAACAATATAAGAAAAATTGTAAAAGTGTAAATGGTGATACTAATATAACTAATAAAAATCTACTAAATTGATTAAAAAGAAAATTTAACATAAGTCAAATACTTAAGTATAAACTTTAAAAAAATCAGGTGATTAATGTAAAGTTGACACAACTCAAAAGTTTTAGTATATAACTTAGAAAAGTTTAGGTGATTGAATGTAAATTTGACATTACTTTAATTGTTTATATAAAATTTAGAAAAATACAAAATAAATTGGTATCAATTCGAAAAAACTAAAATAGAGAGAAAGAAAGCGTCAGTGATTGTTTTCAAAAGTCTTTAAAGCTTTAAATGTAAAATTTTATAATAAAAACAAAGTATGTTTTTATTAGTTTTAATAAAATGAAAATTATAGTTGTAAAATTGAGAAAAGCTACACCTTTGGTATTTATATTTTTTTTTATATTTATTACATATAGTTATACGACGTGTGTTATCAAGTCTATTTTAAACTTGGATTAAACATCGATATATTTGAGTATTATTATTAGTATTATTATTATTATTATTATTATTATTATTATTATTATTATTATAACTATAAAAAATATTTTGTTATTATATACTCAAAGTGTTTAAATAAAATAATTCTTAAAACAAATAGTATAAGTTATAAATATAGAAATAATAATACATTTATATATTTTAATAATAATTTAAAATATTATAAATAAGATAATACTTTAATAAATATATATATTAAATAATGTATTAATTGGGAGAAGTTTAATAAAATTGGCAAATTAGGAACAATTCTATATAAGACATGTACCTCATGTGTAAAAAGTTATATTAAACTTCTTAAATTTTGAGTAAAATTACAAATGCGACATCATTAAATGTTTTATGTAATAGTATAAATAATATGGATATATATTATTGTTATCATTATTATTATAGAAGTATTGACTGATTATATATTTAATCACTCAACTAACATAATACTTATTAATAAGTTTTATAATAATAAAAATAATAACGCTAATGGTAATGGTAATGGTAACGGTAACGGTAATGGTAACGGTAACGGTAAGGGCAACGGTAACGGTAACGGTCGTGGTAACGGTAACGGTAACGGTAACGGTAAGGGTAACGGTAATGGTAACGGTAACGGTAACGGTAATGGTAATGGTAATGGTAATGGTAGCGGTAATGGTAACAGTTAATGGTAACGATACGGTGATGGTGACGGTCACGGTAACGGTGACAATAACGGTAACGGTAATGGTAACGGTAACGGTAACTGTATTGGTAATGGTAACGGTAATGGTAATGTTAATAGTAATAGTAATAGTAATAGTAATAGTAATAGTAATAGTAATAGTAATAGTAATAGTAATAGTAATAATAATAAGAGTAAATTACCATTGCATCCCTGACGTTTGTTCATTTTAACCACTTGCATCCCTACGGTTTTAAAATTGTCATTCGGCCCCTAACGTTTTATGTTATCTTCATTTGAGTCTATACGTTTCATTTTTATCTCCATTTGAGTTCAAATAAGTAACACTGTTAAGATTTCTATTAAAATTATTATTAAAAAGACGAAATTACCCTTAATATTAAATAATAACATAAAAAACCTTGCGGGTCTCATTCATCAACATCATCTTCTTCAAATCACCATCACCACAACCACCCCCATCACTACCACCTGGTCGTCACCATGACAACTGCCTATCACCACCACCACCGCAACAACCCATCACCACCACCGCAACCACTATCACCACCACAGTAGCCCTATCACTACCATCGCAGCCCCATCACTAACATCGCAACCACCCATCATCACCACCGCAACCCCTATCACCACCATCGCAACAACAATCACCACCACTATAGCCCCATGACTACCACCGTATCCCTGTTACTACCGCCACAACCCCCTATCACCACCACCATAGCCACCCAACATCACCACTACAACCCCTATTAGCACCACCTCAACCCCTATCACCACCACCACCAAAGCCGCCCATCACCACAGCCGCAACCACTATCACCACCACCGTAGCCCCATCACTACCACTACAGCCCTAAAATCTGATCGCCACAACCGCAACCATTATCACCACCACCGTAGCCAGAGATCCCCTGATCTAAAGATGTATCGAAAGCATCTTCTACATCTAAACCTACATCTAAAGATGTATCAGATGGAAAGAACTCTACCCTTACATCATCAATTCGTTCTGCTTGAATCAAATTCAACATGGTGAGGGGTGGTGGTGGTAGTATGGGTGGACCTAATGGGTTGCTACAGTGGAGTTTGTATCATGTTGAGTTAAGGGGGAAACCGATGAGGATAATGTGGTGTCAACGAGATCCGGTGACGAGGAGAACTGGAATCGCAAATTTGTTTGTAAAGAATCTGGATCCGTTGGTTACTGATGTGAAATTGGAAGAGGTTTTTGGGAAATTTGGGAGGATTCTTTCGTGTAAGATTACGAAAGATGGTCATGGTAAGAGTAAGGGTTTTGGATTTGTTCAATTTGATTTTGAGGAATCGGCTAATAACGCGCTTGAAACCCTTTATGGATCTGCCCTAAATGTGAAAATCATGTATGTTTGGAGGTTAGAGAAGAAGAAGACGATGTGGGTGGTCGCACTAATTTTTATTATTATTTAATCTTAAGGGCAATTTAGTTATTTCCATAAAGAGTTAACTGAACAATTTAACAGAGTTAGTCATTTGGATTTAAACGGTGACAATAATGAAACGTTAGGGGGGAAATCGAGAATTTGAAACTATAAGGATACAAGTGATTAAAATAAGAAAACGTCAGGGATGCAAATGGTAATTTACTCAAATAATAATATTAGTAATAATAATAGTAATAATAATAGTAATAATAATAGTAATAATAATAATAAAAGTATTTATTAATCATATAGTTAAAATTTCAAATAGAGTAAATTACTATTTTCGTCCATGTGGTTTGATGAAAATCACAGTTTTAGTCCAATAATTTATTTATTACACTAGCGGTCTAATAGTTTTAATATTTTTTTCAATTAAACCTAAACCGTTAACAGCGTTAATATTTGTTTAGTTAAATCATATAAAAAGATTTTTATGCCCCTAATTTTTTAAAAATACCCTCCCCTATCTCCACGCACTTCCATGTCTCTTCTATCTCTCTCTTTCTTCACACACACTCACACACACACACATTTGTTTGTCTTTTGGGATTTCGGCACCACCGTCACCTCTAACGACCACATCTGCCACCGACCGCCGCCTGCCACCAAATCTGGTAACTTCATTACCCCACCTCCTACCATCGTATTCTACCAAAACCAACACCATCACCCCAACCCACCATTTTAACCGTCTCGAACCACCCATCACCATCGAAGACCAAATAGAACCCACTACTTACCACCACCACCTAAAATTCTTCATCCACCACTAAAATCCGCCCACGCTGTCGTCCTTCTCGACCACACTGCCACCAAATCCGCCCAGACTGTCATCCTAAAACCCTCTAGCCACCACTTGAATCACCGACCACCACCTACCACCATTGAAGACCAAATGCATCACCACTTTCTACAACCACCACCGTCACACTATCATTATCTTATGGTTGGGATCTGTTTCTAATATCTCAGATATTAGATCTCTAAGAATAGATCTAGTTTAGGGATGGAATGGGTAGTGGAGGCGATGGTTTGGGGGTGGACGCCGGAGTAGTGGTGAGAGAAGCTACAGATATGGCACCAGAATGAAGCGCCAAAGGTGGTGGCTGGTGGTTATTGAGATAAGAGAGAGAGAGAGAGAGAGAGAGAGAGATTGAGAGAGAGAGAGAGGTGGTGGAGGATGAGAAAGTCGGTGTGATGTTTAATATTTGTTTTTGATTAGAGTAAAATAGTAATTTGTTTTTTTATTATTTGTTATTCACGGGGATAATATTGTCAATTCCGTTTAAGTTAACATAATACTTTTAACGGTGTTAGTTCTTTGGGTTTAATTCAAACAAATGTTAAAACTATTGGCCTCGTCGAAATCATCGGCTTTCTGCCCAACGCCACGACCGTGACCCTATTATTTAAAAATCGAAAGTGGGTGTGATGTTTAATTTTTTTTTTCAATACAATAAAAGAGTAATTTATTATTTTATTATTTGTTATTCACGGGAATAATATTGTCAATTCCTATTAAGTTAACATAATACTTTTAACGGTGTTAGTGCTTTGGGTTTAATTGAAACAAATGTTAAAACTCTTGGGCTGTCAGTGTAATAAATATTAGACTAAAACCGTGATTTTCGTCAAACCACATGGACGAAAATAGTAATTTACTCTTTCAAATAAGATTTATTAATAAATTTAAAAGTTATTTGATAATGTTTTTGTTAGATAATTCTTTTTAAACTTTAATCATCAAACGATTTAAAAATATAAACTATTTTCGAAAGAATTCACAAAATGAACGATTTAAAAATTTTTATGATCTAAATAGGTGAATAATTAAAAAAAGAAACGACTTAAAAAACTAATTAGTTAATGAACGGAAGTTTTAAAAAGAAAGAACTGTTAAAAAAAGTTTAATAATCAAACAAGTTTGAACAAGATTTATAATAAAAGAATGATTTTGAGAAGCCGTATTTATTATTATATCTAAAATAAATAGTATTAAATAGTAATTGAAAAAAATTAAATAATTAAAAATAAATACTTCAAGAATATAAAAATAAAACATATATTAAATATAAATTATATCTGAAATATGTAGTATCAAATAAGATTTTATTAAATTAATAATATACGAATATAAAAGAAACTTAAATTTGCTAAAGTTTTTTAATAGTATATAGTACACGCACACACCGATAAAAACGTAAAAAATAAATATATTTTAACCATGTGAGTCCTGATGGTAAGTTATTTTAGAAAAAACAATTGAAAAGTTAACCTCCATTAGTTACATGGACTCAAATGGTTGTAAAATGAAAAGTAACAATAATAATAAAATCAATGATTTAAGTAGTTAAAATATGTAGAAATCGTGGATACAAATAGGAATTTACTATAATCTTTCAATATATATAAAAAAAGTTTGGAAATGTCACTTTTCAACATATTAAGCTTTTTTATTTTTGTTTTCCCGCATCTCTATCCTAATAAATGATAATAGTACATACTAATTATATTTTTTAAATCATTTACATAATAAAAATATATATTGTAAAATTTATCAATATATATAAAAGAAAGTTTTGAAGTATCACTTGTCAAAATATTAGGATTCTTCATTTTTGTTTTTCCGCCTATTTCTTCTAATAAATGATAATAATACATACTAATTATAACTTTTAAAACATTTACATAATAAAAAATAAATATTGTAAAAAATAAAAGCTATAGGTTTTTATATAAAGCAAACATCAAAAAAGAATATAAAATATAAAGTTTTCTTAAACACTTTTTAAACACAAACTTTTTAAAAGAGTTTTTAAATATTATAAGGATGGTTTAAAAAATAAATATTTTTTAAAAAGCAAAATAAAAAATAATTTCTTAAAAGAAGTCCAAAACTATAGTATTGTTGCCTTACTTGAAGTACTTATTTTTATGTAAATATTTGATATTTTTATCTATTTAATTCGTGTATCACACGGGATTCTAAACTAGTTATATAATATATAAGAAAAAATAGGAATACAATCCTTGTATACTAATTAAAATAAAAAAAGTAACCATAATATAAATACAAATAGGAATTTAGTATAATTATATAATAATAATAATATAAGAAAAGATAGAAATACACACTTTGTATACTAATTACAAATATAAAAAAGTAACCATAATATAACGAAACATATAAGTTTATTACAAAATCAATACAACACCATGAGAATCGAACATTGCATTTGCACTCAATGCAAATAAAATATAATATGAGAGAAGGTTAAGAAATTAAAAAACCATATTATATTAATTATATCCTTTAAACATGAGTCAAAATCATGAACTCTAATTATGTTTATTCAAACATTTATCATAATAGATATCATAATGATAAACTTACTTTGCAGGAATAGTGTATTTGAAGATACGGATGAATCCATTGTTCCCGTTATGATGCCTTTGAGTGGTGAAAATCAAAAGAGATTTTCATTTAATTGATGTAATGAGAGTATTATTTTGATGAGTGATAACTTTACAAAATAGTAACCAACTTTTAAATTATTATAATTAGTTAACGTTAATTTAAAAATGTTTCAAATAAGTAACTTAACTTTCATGTTTTATATGTTGATCCATAGTATTGCTACATCCGCAACAAGAGAACTTATCTCAAAAGATCACTCTAGGGGCCGGGAGCTCTTTTTCTCCATAAAACTTTACAATTTTGTCCATACAAAAAAGATGGCACAAATCTAATACATCTCAATAGTTTAACTTGTAGCATCTTGATACTTGATGTAATAATTATAAACTTTAAAACATCTATTATGTGTATGTCAAAGTTAATTCTATAAATTATATAGCATGAGCTTACGAGCATTTGGTGACATTATTTTAAGTAAATGCATCACATATAACCCCTAAGAGCATTCACAGTAAAATCCTTAAAGATATATGAGTGTTTTGGTATATTATATGGAATTGTATTAAGTAGTTGTAAGTAAATGCGAGAAAAAATATTATTGTTTATTGGTATATTTGAATAATCATAGTTCAATTCCTATAAAAAATTTTATATTTTTAAAGTGATTGTAAGTAGAGCAGAGAGAAAAAAATAATAATAAGAATATAAAAAATATTATTTAATTGAAAAAGAGAAAAAATATAATAATTTTTAGTGTAATTATATGGAATATAATAAGAAATCTGCTATGAATGCTCCAAAAAAGGTTTAAGAGTTGCTTGAAAATATTGAAAGATAAAATAGCTCTTAAGTTTTCTTATTAATATAAATGATGATGTAATGTAACAAGAATATTTATAGTTAATAATAAAACTTATGTTTGCTTTAGCTTCAAGTTATACTTATAGTACATGCCCACTCGGGTTTTGTACAAGATCAAATGGATTGAACGTCATGAACCAGACTTTTCATGAGAATGAGAAAAAAAATAATTAGGGAGTGTTTGGTTGGAAGAATAGAATGGAATAATAAAATGTAAAACCCAAGGTAATGTTTAACCTCAATTCTTTTGGTTATAGAATTTCAAAATCCTTCCACCTAAAGAGGGAATTTGAAATCTCATAACCAATTCCATTCCATTTCATTTCAATATTCCAACCAAATGCTCCTAAAAGCAAAGCGCCCTGTTTGTTTCAAGTGAAAACAAATATTATGAATGGAATCTTTGTAAAGAAGAAACAGTGTAGCACAATGAACCTTGATCTAATAGTTATAATACAAGTAATACCAAATTTGTATTTCATACATTATCAAACAAGTAAGTAATAAGTTAAATGACGATAAAAAATATGAAAATATGTAGATGAGCATTTATTATTTTAATAGACTGTCTAATTATAATAAAATATACTATATTTGATTTTACTCTAATATCAATAAAACTTAAGTCGATTCGTAGAGACAAATAAAGTCGTCCTGACGATATATTCGTAATTTAATAAAACACTATATTTTAAAAGTTATAAGAGGAAAACAAGTTAAACAATTGAATTATTATAATAATATAATAAGAAAATAAAATAATCTTAAGTTTTGAAAAACAAGTATCCTGCGTACATTGATTTCGTGAAAAACAATCGAATGCTTTAACAAGTTATTCTTAACCAATATAAACCAGGGTAATAATTAATTAGGTGTATCATGACCTAACAAAGGGTTACTTAAGCTATATCAAGATGTAAAGATATTACTTAACCATATTAGCAAATGTTAAGCAACTATAAACACATGAGTTATCATGCCCATTTTTAGAACTATTATAACATACTCTTTATGTTTTTATTGGTAATAATCATATTAATGCTTACTAATTTGCACGAGTTGATAGGGGTATAGTGAATTATAATATACTTAATGGGGTGTGCCAAACTAATTGTAAAAAAGACTAGAGTGTTCCATATGCATTACGACACATGCTTGTAGCTATTTGACGATCGGGATGGTTTGAAAAAGTTGCTGTCAGTGGTTGTGATAAAACTAGGGATTCCATTATGCCTATCAACCTAAATATCATAACTCATATTATATGAATGTCAAAGTTAATTTCGTTAACTGTATAACATGTGCTCACAACATTAACTGGCGTCAGCCTTCCTTAAGGGCTAATGCCATTGTCGGTTCTATGAGTTGGTTCAAATCTCAATATTAGAACCTAAATATGAGAGTGCTTCTTTGCTCTATGACTCTACATTTTGTGTCCACACAATTAATCTACTATTAATCGAAATCTTGTAATAATTTTAGTCTCTAATATCAAACATCCCTTTTATGCACAATGGAGGGAGAAAAAACCGTTGCTTTCCTCGTTCCGACTACCGTGCACACAACCCTTGTCACCATCGTCCACTACTAACAACCACCACGAACATAAAGTTAACTTTTGATTAGATAAACAACTTTTTAAAAAGATAATTGGTATATTAACACAATAATAAAATAATAATATATTATGTTCATATAATTGAAATATCGTGTGCCAACCACAAGCAAATGCATTAATTTCCTGAAGTTGGTGGTGCAAAGGCAGATTTTGTGGCAACGCACTTATCGTATCTATTCATATAGGACAAGTTCGATAGCTTTTCTTATCTTAATAAAAAAATTGAGGGATAAGTTATTTTAATTATATTATGTTACTTAATTAATAAGGTTGCATGTATAGTAATTTACTTTTTGACGTGCATAGCGTCCTATTGTTGAAGCCACGTGTTTATTGCTGCTTCTCTTTTCTTATGCTTTTTATCCCCGTCTATTGGTTTAGGGTTCAAGTGTATTATTACTCCTATAGATGCCTTGATATTTTCCAGTCAATGCCATTTTTTTATTAGTTAATATTATTTTTGATTGAAAAAATCGTTTAAAATTTGTAAACAGTATTAGGACCCGCTTAGCGATGGGGTGTAAAATAGCGGAAAGAAAACCAAACGTTAAAACGTTTGTTTGAACCCCTGTGTTAAAGGAGCGTTGATAACAATGCTCATGTAGTGGTTTGTTTAACCACGGAAAATTAAATTTCTTAGTAACTGTATGCAAAAAAGGAACACGTTTACGTATAAGCTGTGAAAATAATTAACGCGGCATGCATACGACACGTTGTTTAGACAATGTTGATAATGTACTAAATATAAAGAAACGAAATTAGCAAAACTAGATAACAACGAAAAGATGGCAAAAATATTCATGGCACAACTACAAACGGAATCGTTAAAAGGATGGAAAGTTCGTAAAATAAAAAAGAAAGAAAGTAAAAATAATGAAAAAGTTTAGAGAAAAAGATTAAAATAAAACAAATAATGTGAATAAAAACGTGGGGGGGGGGAGAGGGGATTAGAAGCAGGATTTGTTCACTCAAAAGTACGTGTACAAATCATCTTCATCAACACATCTATTAGGGAGCGTTTGGTTGGAAGAAATAAAATTAAATATAATATAGTTGAGAAACTAATATAATTTCAAGGAAAATTATATTTGAATAAGTAATGAAATGTAAAACCAAAACAATGTTTCATCACAAATGTTTTTGGTTGTGTGATTTCAAATCCACATTTTACTAGATAAGTTTGTATATTAGAAAGAACTAGTATTATGCCAACACACTTTTGTAGTGAGTTTAACCGCTCTTGTTACGCGACAATGTTTGACCATGAAAAAGTTGATAGTTGATAAAAATAAGCATGTTATAGTAACATATTATATTACAAAGAACAACTAAATAACTAATACATGATATAAATTAAAAGAATTATTGGATTTTAATAATCTTAAGTTTATTTATTGGTCATTTTAGTACCAACTCAGTAAATATTTACAGACACTCCCAACTTTGAATTTATTTTTCTCCAACAATCTCTTACAAACTAAAAGTTAGCCTCGTTAGTGTTTTGATGACGTGGACTCCTTTTGTGGCCAAAACACTAAACGAAAAGTTGAAATTTATCATTAGGTTCATCAATTTGAAACTTACACACCAAAATTCCATCAATCTCCACCTCCTGATTTGAACTACCTAACTAGTTAGAGGTAACATTTAGGTGATAACGGAGGCTAAACAATAAAAATGAACCTAATTGACATTAGGATGTGCCTGTGTAGAAAAATGCCTTAAAGTTGGTATCGTTTCATCAGAAAAACTAACGATGATTAACTTTTAGTTAATAATGGATTATTGTATGAAAATAAGTTTAAAGTTAGGAGTGTCTGTAAATATTTTCTAAGTTAGGATTAATCCCGACCAATAAATAAAAGTTGAAATTATTAAAATTCAATAACCCAAATCAATATTAAGTTTGAATAAATATTAGCATGTCAAAATAGTACTCGAAATCTAAAAGGACATCACAGGATTGTGCAAATAAGCATTGATGAACTAATTGAAAGGTTATTAAGAAATGATAGATGTAAATATAAACTAAAAGAACGCAACTAATAAAGTTTAAATGAAAAAATTGAAAAATTGAAAAATTGAATTACTATTAGAGTATTTGTCAAAAATATGCTAAATAATTCAAACGACAAAGTTTAATTAAAAACTTGAATGAAGAAAGAAAAAAATATAATTAGAGATATAACCTAGATTATTAAACTTAGGAATATGTGCTTCCAATATTTATAATTCTTACAGATCAAATAGACAAATACGGAAATACGTTGAACATTTTACTAAAACTTAAACTGGAAGATCGGTGGCCAATCACATGCCACCAACCACCAAATAACTTCAGTTTTATATAATTTTTCTTCAACATATAGATTAAAACGTTAGTGTCAAAGTTGGTTAAGTCTCTCAACTAACAAACTATAGGTTCACAATTCGATATCTACAATCCCAATGGTATAGTTGTTTTTATTTTCTTTGCTACCTCCTACTTTTTTACTTTTATTTCACCCTAACATCTTCTAAAAGTTTTATAGAATATCATTTGGACTCCTTTAAGGTTCTAAAATTTTATGTTCACCTTTGTATAATTTTAACTTAAAAAATAATTTTTTTGTGTTCATAATTTGTAAGTGCATACCGGTATAAATTTGTGTCTGTCTACATATTGACATAAATTATGTTAAAAAATGAGTCTGGTAAAACATAAAACGCTTTTTATGCTTATAATTTATAGGCGCTTTGAGATTGTGTATGGTTTGATGTTTTGATATACTTTTTGCATGAAAATTAGTCTCAAATATCAAATGTTCCCGGGCTTATTGTTATGTACACCTTGAGTTGGTCTACTTTTCAACATAGTTTGGAAAAGCATCGGGTCACACCTAATACGTTTTTATTTGAAGATATAAATCTAAATTACTCTATGTTTCGATGTATATTTACTTTGGAAACAGGTCAGGACGATTATAATCTATACTTTATCACGCTGCATATAAAGTCGCTACACGTATTTTTTATGTACGTGTTGAGTTGTCTGTCTTTCGACATAAATTTTGTTTGGAAAAAAGTTTAGTCATATATAATGTGTTTCATTCAATGATATAAATGTGACTTACTTTACGTTTCAATGTAAATTTTGTTCAAAAAAGAGTTACGTAGATTGTAGTCTATACTTTATCGTCACGTATATGATGTGATTGCAGCGCGCAACGAGTAAAAAATCTAGTTAATTTTTATTTACTGTGGGTATTTTTGGTACACATCCTTTGAGATTATAATTGAGGTAGGAGTTAATGAAATGATTGGTTTTTGTAATATGCTTTTATTAGAGTATTGGTCTAAACTCTTAAGAAATTACATTATTGGTTTAAACTATTTGTCAAATCGTAACACGATTGATCCCTATAGTAGATTGATGGTTGTTAGTTTTTGCTGTTAAATTTTTTTAAAATGACCATTTTACCCCTATTACTATTTATTATTATTATTTTTATTATTATTATTAGTATTATTATTATGATTATTATTATTATTGTTGTTGTTGTTATTATTATTGTTATTATTATTATTACTATTATATATTGGATCAAGAAGAATGCTGGTGCAACCAAAACCAAATCATTTAGACTATTTTGATGCATCTAATAAAAGACTTCCGAAGCTAAGTATGGAACTTCCGAAGGATATGGAGTTCTTCCGAAGATAAAGAGCAAGATCAAACTTCCGAAGGAAAAACTCCAACTTCCGAAGACAAAGTCTGTTCTTCCGAAGTTCAAGACTTAAAAGAAATAAAAGACAATGACTTCCGAAGTATGAAGAAAAGAAGAAGTACTCAAGCCTCAGAAGAAGTAGTCTCTTTCGAAGTATAAGTGGCTTCGAAAAAACTTGTTCTTCCGAAGCCAACAATCCTTCGGAAGAAACTACTATGAACTAGTGGACATAAGTATGGTGTCTCTGACACTCCGCTGTAGACCTCTGAGATATTACATGGCGTTTTCTCAAAAGCCATGTAGTTGACCATACTTTATTCCACTGTTCACCTTTATTAGTTAGCACAGTTGTCAACTTTAGTTGGTGACAAAAGGTAAGTTATGGACATGTCATGACTACCATATCTTAGATAAGACATTATCTAATGTAATATCCGCCCATTTTGGAAAATAGAAACCCAAACCCAAATCCGTTTGGGTTAATTTATAGAAAAATCAAATACGATAGTTAGAAATTTAATTTATTTTAATCCTTCAAAAACAATAATTATACTATTTATTTAACTTCTATTTATTAAATTAATTCATGGTAATTTCATGATTTATAGAATAAAATTTTATAAATTCATGAAGTTTATTTGTCATTTATGATTTTTAATTATAAAACTAAAATAAAGGATTAAAATACAAGATCATTATTTTTACAAATATATAAGGTCTATAAAATGTTATTAATATTTA
>BJCM01219957.1:0-14925 GCA_018326385.1 Flaveria bidentis | reverse complement strand
CATTGTTACTTGTCTCCCTAAACTTAACTTTGACTCTTTGACTCTCCCCGAACATGAAACCTCTTAATCTTATTCTCGACGACACGTGGAATCTTATGCTTATGCTTATGACTTGGATCTTTAGACGTTATGTCTAATCTATATAAATCTCATCAAGGTTTTGATTCCATGAACCTAAGAAATATTGTGTGACACATAGACACCTGTATCCTGGATTTTCTGGCAAAAGGCCTTCGGGCTAAGGCAAGCATTTTGCATAAATCCTACGGGACTAGTCATGCTTACCTGGGGATTTTTGGGATGAGTGATAAACTATGGTAAATATACACAAGTTTCTGAGGCAAATGGGTCAAGTCACCTTGACGTGTCAACGTTTCCAAATGGTAATGCGTTACCAAATGGAATAATTATGTGTACCTTACAACCCTTAGCTTGTCTTTGTCTAAACTACTATCCTTTGTTATCCTCATTCCCGTAACTAACTCATTTTTGTATATCCAGCATGTCTCATCACCATGGAAAGCGTGGAAGTTCCGACCGTAAGCTAGCTGCCATGATTGCCAGGCAAATGGCTGCCGTCATCCCGACCATGGTTGCTGAACTTAATAGCACCCTAATGGCTAATAGCAACAACAACACCAATGGGAACAATAGCGCTGCTCATGGAGAGAATAGCAACAACCAAAATGGGAACAATCGCACCTGCACTTTCAAACACTTCAACTCGTGCAAACCCACAAGTTTTAGTGGAAAAGAAGGAGCCACTGGACTTCTCGAGTGGTTTGAAAGTATGGAGAAAACATTCATCGTTAGCGAGTGCCCCGACGACTTCAAGGTTCGCTATGCTACAAGTGTTCTTCAACAACGGGCACTAACATGGTGGAATAATGAAAAGAGAAACCCTGGAGCTGATTTTGCTTTGGCGTTGCCCTGGGAGGAATTTAAGGATATCATGATCCAAAAGTTTTGCCTGAGGAGCAAGTTGCAAAACCTATAGGAGGAGTTCTGGAACCTCAAACAAGATGGTGGGAATCACTTGGCTTATTCCACCCGACATCATGAGTTGATTATGCTCCTACCACACATGGTGGACAACGTGCCCCGTAACATTGAGAAATTTATCAAGGGGGTGCCATCTCAAATTCAAGATGCCGTGGTGGGTAGTAAGCCCACAACTTTGGAGGAGGCAATTACTATCATAGCGCAGCTCACCGAGAATCACATTAGAGCTGGCACTATGTCGGCAAAGGGTTCCAAGTCTACTGCGAAGATGACACCCGAGGCAACAAAGGAGGTAAGGGCCAAGTCATCTTCTCAAAATAAGAAGCGTAAGTTCACCCCGACACGTAACTACGTTGTGACCACCCCAAATGCTCCTAAAAAACAAATGGTGGTTGCAAATCAAGCCCCCGTGGCTAGAGCTTATGTTGGTCCATATCCTATGTGTAACACGTGCAAGTACCACCATGAAAGCAACATTCCATGTTGAGTCTGCTCATTGTGTGGGAAATATGGTCATTTGGTGGCTACTTGTCTTCGTGCGCCAAACAACACTGCCATGCTTACCAACCAAACTTGCTATAACTGTGGCGAGCCTTGTCATATTCATCCGCAATGTCCTCGCAATGTGGGAACTTTGCCACCGGCTCGTGGAAGGGCTTTCAACATCAATGCCAACCAAGCACAAGCCAACAATGACGTGGTGAATGGTACATGTTGAACTCCTTTTAAATCGTTTCTTGTCTTATAACAAAACTTCCTATTTGTGTTCATTATACCAATAATGGGTTATTACCAAACAGGTATGTATCTTGTAAATATTCATTATGCATCTATATTGTTTGATTCGGGTGCGGATAGGAGTTTTGTGTCCTTGGAATTCGAGCTTATACTTTCTAAACCGCGTGATAATCTGGAAAGATCCTTCACGGTCGAGGTCGCCGATAGAAAATCTATCATCGTTGACGTCGTAATACGTGACTGCACCTTAAGTCTTAACGAACACGAGTTCTTTGTCGACCTTATTCCTATGCAATTGGGAAGCTTTGATGTTATTATTGGCATGGATTGGCTAGCTAAACATCATGCGGAAATTCTATGCTTCGAGTAATGCATTCGAATTCCTTTACCGATGGGTGATACTTTGAAGGTTTTTGGGGAGAAATCATCCCAAGGAATCAAACTTATGTCTTGCATCAAGGCCCGCAAGTGCTTAAGTAAAAACTACATGGATTTCATGGCATATGTAGTTAATACGAAAGCCAAGGGTAAGGAATAGAAAGACATTCCTGTCGTGAGGGACTTTCCCGAGGTTTTTCCCAAGGATCTTAAAGGGCTACCTCCCATGAGAGAAGTTGAGTTCAAGATTGACTTAATCCCTGGTGCAAACCCTATGGCTAAATCACCTTATCGTCTTGCATCATCTAAAATGCAAGAACTAGCTAGTCAACTGCAAGAGTTGACCGATAAGGGTTTCATTCGCCCTAGTTCATCACCGTGGGGTGCACCTGTACTGTTTGTGAAGAAGAAGAATGATTCATTTCATATGTGCATTGATTACCGAGAACTCAACAAGCTTACTATGAAAAACCGATACCCTCTTCATCGAATCGATGATCTCTTCGATCAACTTCAAGGAGCAACTCAATTCTCAAAGATCGATCTACGTTCTGGGTATCATCAACTATGTGTTCACGATGATGACATTCCAAAGAACGCTTTTCGTACTCAATATGGACACTACGAGTTCATGGTCATGCCTTTTGGCTTGACTAATGCACCTGCCGTGTTCATGGATCTCATGAATCGAGTATGTAAACCGTATTTGGATAATTTCGTGATCGTGTTCATTGATGACATTCTTATTTATTCCAAGATGAAAATCGATCATGAGACGCACTTGCGACAAGTTCTTGTACTTTTGAAGAAGGAGCAATTATACGCCAAGTTTTCCAAGTGTGAATTCTGGTTAGAAGATGTTCAATTCTTAGGGCATGTGGTGAATAGCCTAGGAATTCATGTCGATCCTGCTAAAATTGAAGCCGTGAAGAATAGGTGTGTTCCCACAACCCTAACCGAGGTTCGTTCTTTTTTGGGCTTAGTGGGATATTACCGTAGGTTCATAGAAATTTTTTCGAAGATTGCTAAGCCATTAACGGCGTTAACCCAAAACAATCGACTCTTCAAATGGGGACCCGAGCAAGAAGAGGCTTTTGAGACATTGAAACGCAAGCTGTGTAACGCTCCTATTCTCACACATCCCGATAGAAACGACAACTTTACCGTATACTGTGATGCCTCTAATCAAGGTCTTGGTTGTGTTCTCATGCAACGAGGCAAAGTCATAGCATACACGTCGAGGTAATTGAAGGTTCAGGAGGTGAACTACACAACCTATGATCTTGAACTTGATGTTGTTGTTTTCGCTTTGAAGATCTGGCGACATTATCTCTATGGGACGCAATGCATAGTCTACACCAATCATAAGAGTCTCTAACACATGTTCAACCAAAAGGATCTCAACATGTGGGAAAGACGTTGGATTGAGTTGATTAGCGACTACGACTGCGACATTCATTACCAGGGATGGCGAATGTTGTAGCCGACGCGCTGAGTCGCAAGGTCCACAACAAGGTTGTCTCACTTCAAGAAATCCGAGATCGAAGGCAATGGTTTGATACGTTAGGGGAATTCGATACCGAGATTCATGTGGATGTTAACGAGGCTACTATCATGCTTCAAAACATAAGGATTGATAGTGATCTTGAGTTATGCATTCGCGAGGCTCAACAAGCGGCATTAACCAACAAAGGGAAGGTTGAAGATTTGATGTCCAACATTCGGTCATAACTAGAGACAAAACCAAACGACATGTGGTACTTCTCGAATCGACTTTGGATTTCGAATCGTGAAAACTTTCAGCACTTCATTATGAATGAAGCTCATCAAACCCGATATTCCATTCATCCTGGCTCCAATAAGATGTACATGGACCTGCATGGTCAATAGTGGCGGCCTGGAATGAAGAAACATATCGCGTCTTATGTTTCCAAGTGTCTCACGTGTGCAAGAGTCAAAGCCGAGCATCAACGAACAAGTGGTTTACTTGAACAACCTGAAATCTTATATGGAAATGGGAACATACATATAGTGATATCATAACCAAGTTGCCTCGTACTCCTCGTGGTCATGATAGTATATGGGTGATTGTTGACCGTTTGACCAAGACGACACATTTCATACCTATACGAGACACATACAAAGTTTCAAGGCTGGCCCGCATCTACATTGACGAAATATGAGTCGTCATGGTGTGCCATTGCACATCATATCCGACCGAGACGATCGTTTCACTTTGCACTTTTGGTCGTCTATGGAAGAACTCTTGGGTACTCAATTGGATTTAAGTACGGCTTACCATCCTCAAACTGATGGTCAAACCGAACGAACAATTCAAACCCTCGAGGACCTGTTGCGTCTTTGTGTCCTTGATTTTGGTGGTGATTAGGATACGCATCTAACATTCGCGAAATTTTCGTATAACAATAGTTATCACTCAAGTATCAAGATGGCACCATTCGAGGCTATGTATGGTCGCAAATGTCGCTCTCCGATTTGTTGGATTGACATTGGTGAGAATCTCATCACTGGTCCTGAACTTATTCAAGAAACAACCGACAAAGTTTCCGAAATCCGAAGTAACCTTGAGGTGGCTAGAAGTCGTCAAAAGAGTTATGCCCATAAAATATGCAAACTGTTAGAATTCCAAGTCAACGATATGGTTCCTCTTAAGGTCTCTCCATGGAAGAGTGTTGTTCATTTTGGGAAGAAGGGTAAGTTAGCCCCACGTTTTGTAGGACCTTTCAAGATTCTGAAAAGAATTGGGAAAGTGGCTTACAAACTAGAACTACCTTCTGAATTTAACGAAGTTCATCCTGTCTTCCATGTCTCAAACCTGAGGAAATGTCTGGCTGATGAAAATTTGCATGTTCCTCTCAAGGAAATTCAAATAGATGAGTCATTGCATTTCGTTGAGAAGTCTGTTGAGATTATGGATCGAACCCTGAAGAAGACCCGAACAACTACCACACCTATCGTCAAAGTCCGTTGGGAAAACAAACGTGGAGCTGAGTTCATTTGGGAGCGTGAGGATCATATGTAGGAGAGATACCCTCATTTGTTTGTTTAGTTCATTCTTAATTTCGGGACGAAATTCGTTTAAGTTGGGGAGACTATAACATCTTGTAATTTTGGTTAATTAAAAGTTAGCTTTGTTAATTCTGGTAAGGGTCTTTATTGCCATATATGAAACTTATGGATTATCTATGTTAATTTCTTAGTTGTCATTTCATTTTAGATTATGGATGTTAACAACTAAAATATTAAATCTGTAATAATAATAATAAGTTGTAATAATAATAACTAAAATAATGGTAATAATACTAAAAATTGTAATAATAATAATAATAATAATAATAGAAGTAATAATAATAATTTTTTATAAAAGTTAATACCCTTGAAATAAAGAAAATTGTTTAAAACTTAAAGTAAATTAACTTCAGGGGTTTTTTGTCATTTAATATACTTTAAAAGAAAATTATTTATTTAAAATGATAACAACTCAAAGTTCGAGGGGCAAAGTGTAAATTTTAATTTACAAACCCAACCCCCCACCTTTTTCTAAACCCCGTAATTCCGGCGGGAGCTCCGGCCAAGTTCCGGCCGAGCTCCAGCCACCTATAAGACCCACTAGAATCTTGCAAATTATTAATCAAACCGCTCCTAAACGCTTCACGTGGATGCCTCGAACTAAATGCACAACATAATTGTGGTTTAAAACATCGGTTACTAAGATCAAACGAGTTCATAACCGAAACCTTTAATCCTTGAGCCATTCGATCATTAAACCACAATAATAATGCAATTAACTCAACATAAACGGTCATATATCAACCCTTAATCGAATACAACTCCAATTTTCATCTGAAACAAACATCATCATCGAATTCAACTCCCTCGGAACATCGCGATGCAACTTACTTGAATACTATCCTCTGCACATCAAGAGTTGAAATTAACAAGGGGCTTTGAGAGTAGAACATTCGAAGCTACTATCAAGTTTAATTTGATTATCATAAACATTTGGACACAAATTGGACACGAGTTGGTCGCGGTTTGCCCTACAACGTGTTCACCATCACACCACTATCTTTCGGGTAATCAAACACACCATTGTGTTCGTTTAAACATGGGGGATAAAAGCCCCATGATCTTTAGCATTAACAACAACAAATTGGCTGTCAATTTTGGTTCAAACGAATATAGGGTTCATGGGTTTGGGGGAAGTTCATAGGGGTTGTGTTCTTAAGATTTGAAAACCAAAACTAAACCAAGGCCAAGGCCCTGGTTCACTGGTTACGACACAGCTCCCTTAAGTGTGAGGTCCCGGGTTCGAACCCGGGCACCCTCATGTTTTCTTTTTAAGGCTTTTTAGCCTAAAAGCCAATTTCAGAAATTTTTAATAAATATAAAAAATTATTATTATAAACTTCAAATATTTTTAAAGGACACCAAATATTTTCTGCATTTTTTTAAGGTTAAATAAATTTATATATCTTGTTAATAAAAATTTTTAACGAGGTTTGTTTTTAATAAATTCTTAAATGGATTACATAAAAATTAACAAATTATTATTAGTCCCAAATGTTCTTTTCAATTTAAATTACTTGAATCGTAATTTTTTCTTTTAGCTATAGAACTTTAGCCAAATTTTATATAAGGATCTTTCAAATTATTACAAATGTTTCTTTTTACATTTTTGTATGAAATATATATATATATTTTTAAGAAAATATAAATGAATTGCAATTGTTAAAGGTAATTATTTGACAAGGCCCAAATTCACATAAAACCCTAATTCTCGTTTAATCATTAAACTTATTATAACTAAACTTAAAACTTGTAAATATAAATATTCTTAGGTATTTCGTGAAGGTTTACGTGGGAACGTTGCTTATTATTCTTATTAGTCTTCACTCTTATTCTTATTGATAAAGTCAGTATTTCTATACCCTTTTTCATATTGTCACACTTTGGGGTGAAACATGTTACATTATAACCATTGCACTTGTAAAACGTTTGATTCTTGTAAACTTATGGCAATTTACTTGTGTGTTGTGGTTAGTTGAATTTTGTAGTTACCATGTAATATCGAATATATGTGCAATCATTAACTATTGCTAGCTTGGCGACGTCATAGATCTATGGGCCTAACAAGCCTGCTTGGTTAATCCAAGTACACTTAGCTAATTGTATATACTTGTAAATGTTTGAGACTTGAAAAATATTGTCAAGGTTTGATTGTGCATTATTTCTTACATCCCTAGTTTACTTTGTTCTCTAACATACAACATGAATTGCCATCATACTTATGTATTGAAAACTATGGAAATCTCACCAATATTATGTTGACCTTTTATTTTTAATATATTTCAGGAAATACTCAAGTTTGATCACCATTTTTGAAGCTTGTTCACACCTAGGAATGGACCTAGTTAAATAAATGAATGAGCTTGTTATATATCTTATTATGCTTTCTTTATTTGAGACTTATGTTTGTAATATTTCCTTTGAACTTATGAATAATATATTTGGATTTAATAATAGCGTTAGTGGCTATGAACGATCTTAACTCTCACTCCTCGACGTTTCCGTCGTGAAGGTTGGGGTGTGACATTGTTGGACATAGTTTACCTTATCAAACTTCACTTTCTGGTTCCACACTTCCCTTTGAGCGGTGATGTAACCTCCTTTGTTTCCAGCAAATGAAACATGACCTCCTTTAATTTGTTTGACATTTGACAGGAGTGTCCGGTTCCCAGTCATGTGCCTAGATGCTCCGTTATCTACAATCTAAGTGTTTGTTTCAGCACTATAACGAACACCCTGCACATTCAATGGAAATCATTAGTTGAGGTTAGGGACCCAAGCCTTAACTGGCTTGGGTGACCCAGAAGAATCACACATCACAAAATCCACCCACAATCCATTTGAGGGTGAGGGAAGCTCATTCATCTTCTTGTTCTCATTATCAGACATTGAACTAGATTTTTCTTTCCATAAGCCAGTTTTGTGTAAGGCCTGTTTGTGGTAAACAAATGACTGGCTGATGGTTTGAACTTTAGGTTCACTGACTCCTTTTGGTAGAGTTATGGAGCTCCTTTTTGAAGGGATCGTTTTAGTGTCATAAAGTTCAATTCTTTTCCTTGGTGTCTGATAGTAAGGACAATTAGACGTGATGTGTCCATACTTTCCAAAGTTATAACATGATCTACTTTCAACATGTTGGTGTAACTGTTTTTGTGGAGAAGTGTGTGACACTCATGTGACTTTATTCTATTTGGGTTTTGACACATGTTGTTTAGAGTTTTTAACTTGTTTAACAAACTTTGTTGTTTGAACATTTTCAATATCTTTACGCTTTTGTTTGGTTGGACTTATACATGATGCACGTGATTGATTAACTTGTTTAGTCTTTTCAGGTTCAGAATCAGACGTGTTTGAACTCGATGTTACCTTAACCTTCTCAAATTTATCCAAATTAACAATAGGCATTTTCTCTTTTGACTTTAAAGTGGTCTCTTTTTGTTTGGTGACAGATTCATTAAATTTACTTGTGGAATCTGGATCACTTACAAGAGGAGCGGACACCATATGATCCATGATTGGGTTGTTATTTATTGGTTTATATTTTGTATACAACAAGGTCTCATGTGGTGGTGGAACCACTTTGTAACCCAATCCCTCCCCGTTGTTACGTTCTCTCACAAAGTGTTAGACTATGTGAGAAGAACTAGTCCAACTGTGTAGTTTTTGTTTTAATGAATTTACTTCGACTTTCAAAACTACTTCTTGTTTCTTAGATTCTTCTTGGGAGTTTAAATAGAACTTGATGTCATTATCTTGGTTAAAAGCCACAACTTTGGTTTCCCTAAGTTGTTTATTTAGAAGTTCTATTTTCTCTTTGTAACTGTGCTCCTTTAATTTTATAATACGATTTGCTTCAGCGCACAGTTGCAAGTCCTTTACTAAGCTATCATTGTGATCTAATAACCTATAAAATTTCAAATCTATGCTTTCCCTAAATTTATTACAATATGAACAAGCATGATCATTGAAAAGTTGGTCAGTGGAACTTACCTGAGAAGGTGTTGCTGAATCAGCCAGCATAGCAGAGGCTGACTTTTCTGGTGCAGGTGATTCTAAACATGTTGAACTTTGGCCTTCTTCATTCAGGTAATTTACCACATTTGTAGTTTTTTCATTATTTGACATCGCGAGTTCCACTGCTATATCACCTTCGCTTGCCGAATCGTCATCCAAACCCTCAATGCTTGCAATGTTGGATTCCCCCGGAGACACAAACCGAAAGCTCCAATCTTGCCCTTCGTCATCATGAGCCTTCAAGGCTTTAGGATCCTTGCTTGATGATGCAGGACTACTTGTGGGTTTCTCTTGATGATTGAAGGATGAGAATGGATTACCATTTCCTGTCTTCTTGGCTTCACACACTCACGTTTGAAGTGCCCCTTCTCTCCACAATTAAAATAGGTCACATTGGTTTTGTCAAAACCAAAGGTTGTATCCTTTATGGCAATCAATTTGTGTCCGGTATTTTTGACAAACTTCATAGCCCTCCGGACAGCACTTGCCAATGCCCACATGATATCCATTCTTTCCAGCTCAGTCTCGTCTACTTGCTCGTAGTCTTAATCTGGCAGATGACAGTTTCCAATCTTCCCGGCAACCAGACCGTCATAAGAGTGGATGACAGCTGCTAGGAAATCCATATGCTCCTTTGCTACCTCTACAGTCACATTACCGAGATTCTCGGTCTTCAGTCTGGTAGCATTGGCGTCAGGTGCTATGTATTGGGTGCTCGATGACCATGACGTGTTAGATCCTGAAGTAGTAGCTTGAGATGGAGAGGCTGAACTCGATACGAACGTCATTTGAAGTGGTGCTCCAGACGTTTTTGCTTGAGGAGTAGAGTTGTAAAGTGACGGCTTCTGATCATATGACACCTTTTGAGACCTGTATTTCATCCTCAACTCTTCCTCTCTCAGCTTCATAATGAAATCGTTGATATCCAACTTTGCCAGCATATCATTCTGCCTGAGGTTTGACACAAAGGAGACCCATTTTTCTCGCAAAACCATCTGCGAAATTCAATACCTTGTCTTCCATGGACGTAGTAACCCCATGAGTGTGAAGCTCACTTATCAAGTGGTAGAAACGGTCAATGACATCATCCAAGCTCTCCTTTCCCATCGATGAGAAGTTATCAAACTCCTTTTTCAACGCCTTAGCCTTTTGAGCTTTTAATGATGCGTTCCCTTCATACTGTTTTTCCAGAGCATCCCATAGCTTCTTTGCTTGCTTGTTCTCAGAAAAATGATGGAATATGTCCTTAGGAATTGACTGAGTTAGCAGAGCAGATACCTTCTTCTCTGCATTGTACTTTACTTTTTGGCTATCAATCATACCACCTTAGGTAAGTTTAACTCCATCAGCCCCAACCGGCATGTTGTACCCTATCTCTATTGATTCCCACAGATTAGTATCTACTCTGTTTAAGTATATCTCGAACCTTTGCTTCCATTGTGGGTAATTATCTAATATTATGAGCTTAGGGGGCTTATTGTGATTTCCCACTTCATTTTCCAGAAGCAATAGATTCTGGTTACGTGAATCCCTACTTGCTGTGAATTCTGAATATTGATCTTCCATCTCTATTTACTTTGAGGTTTAGAAAATAATTTTTATACTTGTGCCAATGAAAGACTGCAATTGGGCTTGTCGTGCGATTGAACAATACGGATGCCTCAATCGTGGGATTGAACAAATGCGAATGGCTCAATCGTGCGATTGAACAGATGCGGATGGCTCAATCGTGCAATTGGATAGGTACGGATGAACAATGCGAATAGGGTGTTCTGTCGTACGAATGGAGGAACGACTGAGTGCAATCGTGCGTATGGAAAGTGCGCATGAGTTTAGTCGTGCGATTGAGTCAATCGTGCGACTGAAGCTGCTGGTTTTTGAAAACTCGAGGATTTTAGGTACTTTGACACAAAAACACGAATTTTCACTAACCCTAATTGCTGTATGCCGGAAAACGTTAACTTTTTGGCCTGGAGACATCGAAAAACACTGCTTGACATAAAAAGATTGAGTTTTTGAGTGAAAAACACAATTTTATATCAAAATCGATTGAATCACACGCAAATCAAGAGCCAAGGCTCTGATACCAATTGTGAAGTCGCTGGATCGGTAGAATCCAAACATATTATTTGCAGAAGGAAACAAAATCAAAACCAAGAGACAAACGATAACACGAACGATAATAATATGGTTTCATTGTTAAAACCCAAAGATTACAAGCTCGTTACAACATAAGAATCACGACTCTTGGCAAAGGGAGATCGAGCATGATCTCCCCTCTCATTCGACAGCACCTAGGCCCCGGGCACAATCCTTTTACTCTCTACACAATAAAAATAGTATTTATAGGCCTCAACCCATATTAGATACGACTGGGCCCATTCGTGCAATTGGACCATGCGTATGGTTCAATCGTACGACTGGATCATACTTATGGTTCAGTCTTACGAATGGCCCAATCGCATCTCTCACTCGCACGACTGGTCCATTAGCATGGCTCAGTCGTACGACTGAGTCTCATTCGCATATGCTCCTGCGAATGACCCAGTTTCATGTGTTTACAACATATCAGGTGTATTACATTAAACCTAGACTATTCGTCAAGCAACAGACACACTATATATGACAATATATGCTCCAACAATTAGGTAAATTTTCAAAATAAACCTTAACTTAAACTGAGAATGGGACGAAAAGGGAAGGGATGCCAATCCGAGTAGTTGCGTGCCATCAGGTATTTTCTTTAATGTTAACCGCTATTATATGCGCATGGTATGTGGTTATGTGTTATATGTAGATTTAAATACTGATGTAGTCAGGACAGGTAATGCTTGGGGTATGAAGAGTAAAGTAAGTGGCTAATCACAACTGGCCACTGTAATTAGGGACTTACTATACTTGACATAAACTGAGCTGTTCCCTTGAATGTCCGTGTTGGTGTTTAAATCTTTCAGTGTGCGTGTTAATGGTTGGTGGTAGATCTTTGAAAGCCTATCATGGTGGTGGTCGTGATGCGCTTGGTGTTGAGCCGCGACCAAAGAGAGGAAGACCCAGAGTTGAAAAGGTGGTTCATGAAGAACCCAAAACCCCTCATCCAGAAGGTGGTGATGAGAGTGCAAACTTGAGGGCCTCGGTGAAAGAGGCGGTGGTTGAAGAGGTGCATCAGGTCATGCAGACAATCTTACCGTCTGTAGTGACCGGAGTTATCAATGTTGTACGGGAAGGGGAAAGGAAAGAGAGGAATAGGTCCTCGGGAGGATGAGAGCAACCAGAGCCTGAAACGGTTCTCTCCAATGATGAAGAAGAGGAGGAAGAAGAAGAGCCCGTGCAGGAGGTAACACGAGGCTGCAATTATGGGGCGTTTCAACGATGCAATCCCCCTACTTTTGATGGAAACGGCACTGCTGCTGCTGCTCACTGGTGGGTGAGAGAAATGGAAGCGGTATTGAACATCAGCGAGTGCCGGGAGGACCAGAATGTAAAGTTTGCTGCCCATTCTTTCATGGACTCAACTTTATGCTGGTGGGACAACATTGTCCAAGCTGAGGTTAGCAAGGCTATAGGGAGAATGAGATGGTTGGAGCTAAAAAAGTTGGTAATTGAGGAGTTCTGTCCTCATTGGGAAATGGACAAGATTGAGAAGGAGTTCCTGCAACTGGAGGCGGGAACCATGACACCAGTAGTACACCACAAAGTTAAACGAGATGGCATGTTTGGTGCCGGATCAGGTGACGCCTCTATCACAAAAGATTAAGAGGTACATTTAGGGTTTACCAGCAGATATCTGCAGGCACATGATCGTCGCCCGGCCGAGCACGTTTAGGTCAGCGGTTGACTTGGCAGGGAGATTGTATGATGAGAGGCGGTAGTGGTGGTGGCGGAGGGTAGCAGGAAGGGTGGTGGTGATCGAAACTGGAAGGGGAAGAGATTTGGTCGAGGTGATGCCTCGACGGGTAACAAGAAGGCACGGGTGGACGACCGGCGTGTTGTCACATCTGGTGCGGGTATGAAGAAGTGCGGTAGGTATGGGAGAGAGCATAGTGGGGAATGTAGGCTGGGGTCGAACGTGTGCTTCAAGTGTGGGAAGGCGGGGCATATAGCCAAGGACTGTCATACGGTCCGGTGCTTTAACTGTGGCGTGGAGGGCCACATGAGTAGGGATTGTACGAAGCCGAGGGTTGAGGGTTCCGGGGTGAAGAAGATGGGAAGTGAAGGACCGAGGGCGAGCGCCAGGGCATTCACCATGACACAGGAGGAAGCTAGGACGGACCCTGATGTTATGTACGGTATGTTTCTAGTGAACAAAACTTTAGTTTCTGTGTTATTTGATTCTGGTGCCAGTAAAAGTTTTATCTCTGCTGCTTTCTATGCTAAGCTGCCTTTTAGTAGTAGATGCGTTGATCCACTCTTTGAAGTAGAAATTGCCATAGGTAAGTCTACCAGGATTTCTGAGATGATAGAGAACTATTATATGGAACTAGAAGGTCATAAGTTTCCTATTAGACCGTTCGTGATGACCTTGGGTGGTTTTGATTTGGTTCTTGGGATGGATCGGTTAGCGGACTTCGAGGCGAACATTGTGTGTCGCAAGAAGATGATCCGTTTGACAGGGCCTGATGGGAGTTTGGTGACGATTTATGGGGATCAGGTCACGACAATCCCGAAAGTGATCTCAATGGCGGTGGCGGGAAAGTGTATGAGGTGTGGATGTAGCGCCTATTTGGCCTATGAAAAGGATGTGGATACGCCGACACTACAACTGTCTGATGTAGCGGTTGGGCGTGACTTTCCAGATGTGTTCACAGAAGATTTATCAGGAGTGCCACCTGACCGGGAGATCGAGTTTCAGATTGATCTGATACCGGGTGCCCAACCTGTTGCCAAGGCACCGTATTGGTTGGCTCCGACGAAGATGAAAGAGTTGATGGAACAGTTGCAAGTGCTGCTTGATAAGGGGTTCATTAGACCGAGTTTCTCCCCTTGGGGGTACTCCGGTCCTGTTTGTAAAGAAGAAAGACGGTAGTATGAGGATGTGGATTGACTACCGTGAGGTTGAATAATTTGACGGTGAAGAACCGTTACTCCTTACCGAGAATAGATGATTTGTTTGATCAGCTCCAAGGTACCAGTTGGTTCTCAAGAATAGATCTTCAATCGGGCTACCATCAGCTGAAGGTGAAAGAGCAGGATGTTCTAAACAGCTTTTCGCACGCGGTACGGTCACTACGAGTTTCTTGTCATGTCTTTTGGTTTGACTAACGCGCCAGCTGCTTTTATGGATCTGATGAACCATGTGTGTCGGGCGATGTTGGATAAATCAGTGATTGTATTTATTGATAATATCCTGATTTATTCGAAGAGCGAGATCGAGCACGTCGGTCACATTCGGGAAGTTTTAGAGACGCTGAATAAGGAGAAGTTGTACGCCAATTTCTCTAAGTGTGTGTTCTGGTTGCGCGAAGTTCAGTTCTTGGGTCATGTGGTAAATCCCGACGGGATCATGGTGGACCCGGCAAAAGTGGAGGCGATGATGCAATGGAAGTCTCCAAAGACGCCATCCGAGATTCGTAGCTTCTTGGGTTTGGCGGGCTACTACAGAAGATTCATCCAATACTTTTCCAAGATCGCTTCTCCACTAACCAAGTTGACCCGGAAAGATGTGAAATTTGTATGGGGTCAAGCTCAAGAGAAGGCATTCGAAGA
>BJCM01219936.1:0-20432 GCA_018326385.1 Flaveria bidentis | reverse complement strand
ACATTTTCGAATTGTTAATATTGAATAGCGGGGAAATTTGGGTAGTACTACTGGGTCTGACGAGCCCCACCTGTGTGACTCGAGGTCAACCAGGTGCAATTTGTCCTATTGAACATTGTCACGACCTGTTAAGTCGTGACAGGAGGCAACAACGTAACACAGTCAGCTTCAATTGCGAAATCACTATGAGTTAATATTTATTGTTAATGGACTAGCTATCTGTTATAATGCACTACTTTTATATCTCTATTATTAAACTCTTTATGTTTGAATATCAACTCTTGAACTCACCAACCATTGTGTTGACATTTTAGTATGCTATTATCAGGTCATTAACTTGCTTGCCTTTAGGAGCACTACACGGATTCACCTTGCATTCTAAGACTTGGTCTTCAAGACATCTTTATTGTTTTTAGTGGTTAATGTTTACTCATTTGAGTTGGCGCATGTTTTGCCATAGTATGCATTTATATTCTTTGGGTTGTTTTACAAAACACTTCAGCACAGTTTCAAGTTTAAACTTTGTTTGATTTTATTTTGATGTTGGCATATAGTGTCGTTCTGAGTAACTACTGACTGTGATCTTGGTTTGTTCACACGCCTCGCGGTAAAACTCCGCATGTGGATTTTGAGGGTGTGACACCCACCACATCAACACACTTATCAAGTGAAAACTGATCCAATGAGTGTGTGACATCATTAATTTTGTCTCCTATGAGATAGTTATCAGCATCTAGAAATTTTTGATCACTGTCACCATTACCATTTTCTTCCGTAGTTGAAGTTCTTTTATCTGGTTGTTGAGCATCTGAGCTATAATTTGAAGGCATCTTAGATGTATCAGTTGATTTTGTCATTGTTATGCTGATAGAAACTTCATTTGTAGAGTTAGTTACAACTGGAGCTGGAGTTGTATAACATGAAGCTCATTTTAGCGCAAATATTAGATCATGATCACCTGTTGGTAAAATATCTATAAATCTTGAAACATTCTCAGCGCAACCATTCTCTTAATCACTAAAACTCTATTCTGCACATAGCAGGCAATATTGACTACCTCTGCCCAGAAGTTGATGGGCAGGATAGAGTCGGACAACATAGTTCTTGTAGCTTCATTCAGTGTCTTGTTTCTCCTCTCAGCAACACAATTTTTTTGAGGAGTCCTGGGAGCATTGTATTGTCTTGTAATACCCTTTTCATCACAAAATATATCAAGGATTTGGTTCTTGAATTCAGTTGCTTGATCACATCTTACGGTTTTGACCTTGTGATCAGATTGATTCCCAATCTTCAAGATGAAATTCTTCAAAATCTCAGGGGTCTCATCCTTAGTTCTAAGAAAGAAGACCCAAGTGAATCTTGTAAAGTCATATGTGATCACTAAACAATAAGAGATCCTTACTAGACTCAATACACTAATGGGGCCAAAGATGGATATCTTTCGTTTGGCTTGTGAGATACCTTATGTTGCTTCCCTTTCAGGCATGCAACACATGATCATCACTTGTAAACTCTTTCTTTGGCATTCCAATTACCAAATCATTCTTAATCAGTTTATTCATGTTTTTAATGTTTACATGGCACATTCTTTTATTCTAGAAGAAAGACTCATCATTATTTGCTTTAGACAGAAAGCATGAATATGCTCATGAGGAATGACCACCCTGAGCTTAAGAACAATGCACTCATGCTCAGTAAAGAGCATGTTATGACTCTAATCACAAAATTGAGATACACGAAAAATATTGTATCCAAGCTCCTTGACAAAGTTTAACTTCTCAATGTTCAGCTTACCATTTGTGACCTTGCCCCTTCTAGTAATGCAACCACCATCATCTCCTCCAAAAGCCATTGGTCCAACATCAATCTTTCTAATTTTTTGAAGTAGTGACAATAGCCTGTCATGTGCTTGGAACATCAAATATCAATGATCCATACATTTCTATTTGTTTTAGTTGTGCCTACAAAAAAGAGATGGTTAGTTACATTTGGAAACCCAAGCCTTATTTGTCTTGGGTTCATCAAAAGAAGTTGAAGATAATGCAATAGTAATAGATCCAATAGTCATGTTTTGAGGATTCTTTGCTGACGTTGATGGTGAACTTTCAGTCACTTGGTCTTTCTTTGTCTTTCACACCACCTTTGGAAGCTTAGACTTGACCTTCACTACTTCGGAAGTTTTACTAACTTTGGAATTTTTGATGACTGGTCCTTTGGAAGATCTTGCTAACATTGCATCAGGCTTTAGTGCTTCGGAAGTATTCCCTTCTTCCAAGATGTAATTTTCTTCCAAAGGCAATATTCCACTTGCCTTCATATTCATTTTGGAGCTTCCAAAAGGAAAAGTTTTTCCTTCCAAAACTTGCTTCTTCTTGAAACTCTTAGAAGTCTCTATTTTGGTCATGTGGAGAGTTCCTTTTTGATTGTGAGGACAATCCTTAGCAAGATTAGAGGTACTCTAACTCATAATACATTCCATTTTCTACATCCTAAGAGCCATCTTTTGTGAACAAGGTTGAACTTGATCACTTTCCTTCTCCACCTTTGTCTTTGCATATGTAATGGAAGTCCTTTTAGGGTGAGAACTTCCTTTGGACTTGGATGGTTCAGGTTATGCAATAGTGGTACATAACCAATCAACCTTCTTCTTGCTAATGAGAGGAGTTGATACTAAATTACAACTCCCGGTACTAGAGTTCAAGTTAGTATCTTCAAACTTTACCACTTCAAATCCTACAGAGATGAAAAATTGTTTATGCTTAGATTTAAAGGTGGTCTTGATCTCTATAGCCTTCTTTGCTTTTCTCTTGCTCTTCCTAATCAAATTCTTTCTGATAAACTTGGTCATCCCAAGCTTCTTATTCTCCTAAGAAGGATAGTGACCCTCCTTAGAATCCTCTTCTTCACTCTTCTCAAAGGCATTCTCCACTATCACTTCTACATCCTCTTTTGTCAAGGGGTCTATGAGAGGAAGCTCATCTTCACAAGTTCCACACCTAGGAGATCTTACATACAAGATGGTGTTTGGATGAGCTATCTCACTAGATCCCAGTCCCTGCTTATTCTAATAACAAACTTTTGCATGCAAGGATGATGATATAATGTTATTGAAGGTCACTTCTTCAAAAACACATCTTTCTGGCCTAGCTTTGTTGATCACAAGCTTAGCCTGGCACTCAGTCAACTTAGTTATGAGATCTTTGATTTAAGTCCTGTAATTTGTGTGGTCATGTTTAAGAGTTGAAATGGTTTTCTCTAAGTCTTCTATCTTTAACTTATAATCATTTTTAGCTCTTTTGAAATCATTTTTAAGATATTCAAGGACTTAAGATCATATCTCATCTCTAAGTTATAGGAACTATATCTACTAACTTTAGCAATGCATTTAGGTGTACAAAGATGTTCCAATACCTTTGCTTCATCATGGTCAACCATCAGTGCTTGGTTTGGAGATTCATCTTCCATCTGAAAGCTCCAGTCAAAGCCTCCTTCAATAGCAATTATAGCTTGCTGCTTTTGCTTCTCATTGTGGGTGGCTTTCTTAGTGTAGTTTGGTTTGGTTTGTGATTGGCCACCATTTTTCCTTGGTTACTTGCACTCTCTTGCAAAGTGGCCCATTTAGTTATAGTTATAACACTTGACTTTGCTTTTGTCCAGCCCAAACTTTCCACTAGCTACATTGCTTGTAAACTTCCTTCCTGTCCTCTTGTAGAATTTCTTGGCACTATGAGTGAGAAGAGCCATCTACTGAACTATTTCCATGTACTCTAGATTATTTGATGGATACAGCCCTAGTCTACATGGGTGAAAAGAAACTTTCATATGCTTTCTTTTGGTGTCTTCAGAAAGATGATAAAAGAACCGTTTTGTGAGTTGTCAGGGTAGCATATAAGATGATGTTGAGGTTCTATGCTACCCTTTTCAGTCACATGCAGGGCTGAACTCATTAGATTGTTGGAGTTACCAGATGAACCTTGCATGTTCATCTCCATCTGGTATCCACTAAGAATACCATATAACTTAGTTAGAGTGAGATTCTTAAGGTTCTTAGTCCTCTTACAATGTGGAGACCTTAAGCTTCTCACTCTGATTGAGAGTCAGAGTGGAATGACTATTGAAAACAGGAACATTGTAAGAAAGTAATGTATCCATTTCCTAGGAAGAGAGAACATTAACTTTCTTACAATGTCCCTATTTTCAAGAGTCACTTCAACATCCACTACATTGTCCACAATCTCAACATACCCTAAGTATTGTTAAGTCATGGTTTCACTTGTTTTGAGGTGAAGTTTTCAAACTGCTACTTCAATATATCCTTCTTGTTCTCCTTGGCTTTGATAGACTCCTCATACATCAGTTTCAATGCTTCCCACAATTGTTTAGCTGTTTTGGATTTCAAGAAACCTCTGTATACAAAGTTTGGAATAGCAGTTTGAAGGATTGTCAAGGCCTATTGATCAATCTCTACTCTTTTCCCATCTTCATTGGAGTAATTAGCCACAGCCTTTGGAATCATACCACCTCCAGTAGTTGAAGAGGTGCTTGGTATGTAAGGTCCTCAGACAATAGATTCCCACATCTTGGAGTCTAGTGACTTGATGAAACCTTCCTTTATTTGGCACCAAGTGTCAAAGTCTTCAGGAGTGTTCAGTGGGGACGTTGTCATGGTTCCAGTTCCTATATCAACTTTAGTGATAGCTGCTATTTGAGATGTTAAGTATTTTGTGTGTGTGAGGGATATTAAGATGGTGAGATCTTACAATCAAGAGTGTAGAATTGCTTTGATACCAATTTTAGGATCATTTAGGAAATGGTCATTTACAACACAACACACAATAAGGAGAGTGAGTTAGAATATTTAACAGATCAATTAGGAAACTAGTAACCAGTCATACATTGATATAATGAAATACAAGTAATAAAAAGACAGAACAAGAACAAAATAACACAAGTGTTTAGTTTTCAAGAATGTTGTACATTGCTCTCAAGTTCCTTACAAGTGTTACAAAGCACAAAGAAAGATACAAGGGACGTAAGATACTTTATACTACATCCTACAGCCGGCCATACTTTGAAGCAGAGTTGGATACATGATCTAGACAACAACAAAATCAATGTAGAGTCAAAAGACAGATTACCCTTTAACTAGTAACATCCTAATATATTACAAAAAGGATAAAAGTACATAAAGTAGAAAGTAACAGACTCAAGACCTCAATGTACAGTTACCAAAAGCATGGACCTTTCACCAACTTATGAAAGTTGGCGAGTCAGCAGAGTTGCAGCAGAAAGGAGGTAGAGCTTTATGGTAAAACGTACATCAGATAACACTTGTTTACAAAAGTCTTCAGAAGAAATATATCTTCATGTGTTGGCTTCGGAAGACTTTGTCTTTGAAGCTTTGGAAGACTTCATGTTTGGCTTCGGAAGATGTTGGTCTTGGTTTTGGAAGATTTCACACTTAGAATATTTTCTAAGGCATAGTGTGAAACTTCTAAAGCATTCTACTTAGCACTTTCGTGATGCATGTAGGATAGACTTTGGATGTTTTGGATTGCTTCAGCAATATATCAAACCTTACAAGGAAGCATTGTTCATATCCAGCTTGTACATATCCCCTTCTTTGGGAGATCTAAGAAGTACCAATTCCTGAGATATTGTAATCCTAAGTTTGAGAATATGCACTCATGCTCTATGAAAATCATTTGGTGCTTCTGATCACAGAACAAAGAACATATAGGAGATTGTGTTCAAGCTATTTGACAAAGTGCACTTTGTCAACTTTTAACTTACCATTGGATACACTTCCTTTTCCTGAAATGTATCCTTCGGTCTCACCTCCAAATTGAACAGGTGCTCCATCAAAATGTTGAAATTGTTGAAGTAAAGATATATTCCATGTCATGTGCCTAGAGTATCCATTGTCTACGATCCATACATTGTTATCTTTGTCATATGGATGTCCCTTCACATAAAGTGAAGAAAGTTAGTTTTTATTAGAAACCCAAGCCTTGTTGGTCCTAGGTTCTTTCATGATGACATAATTGTACAAAAGTGAATAGGAGAGGGTTCCACAGATGTCTTTAAAGAGCAAGGTTGGGCTGCAGTATTTTGTCTGATCTTTCGTTCCATCCCTTAGCTAATTAGAGTAGATGATCTTGTTGAAGCTTGAGTAACATAGCTTTCTTCCGAAGCATCTTTCTTCTCGAAAGAAGCCTTCACAACCTTCTCTTCCAAGGTATCCTTTTTCTCGGAAGGTTTCAAAGGAACTTTCTTGTTCTTTTGAAATCACTTTTGCTTAGCTTCCAAAGCCATTTTCCCTTTGGAAGAATGAGTTTCTTCCAAAAGCAACTTAGCTTCGAAAACCAACTTTCCTTTTCTCATCACTTGAACCATGTGATAAGGTCCAAATGAGAAACCTTCCTTGACTCCTTCCTTTTTAAAATTATTTGCCTAATGTGTGTTTGTTGGATCGTAGTAATAATCTTTAGCTAAGTGGTTTTGCATATCACATATTATGCATGCAATGTTAATCTTTGGGGATTGTACAGATTGTTGTTTCTTGGTTTTCTTGTTTTCCTCAATACTCTTTCCTTTTAACTTCTGATTCTTCAGTAGAATAAGAGTGTTAGTACTACACTTCTTTCCATAATCAAAGTTGCCTATCACCCGGAATCCAATTGAAATGAAAACACCCTTTTGTTTTGGGTCAATCTTCATCTTAGACTCAACTACCTTCTTGGTGGTTCTTCTGGCTGCCTTATCCCTGTTTCTTCAAGCTTTGGTGGATAGGGGTTAATCATCAAAAGTAAGAATGGGTTCATTTATCTATTCTCTCCCTATAGTGGTCTCCATAGTTGCATCACTCTTTGACTCATGAGAAGGTGGGTGGCAAATGGAACCTATTGCTTTTTAGTACCTCACCTTGGTTATCTAATAGACTCATAACAATGTGGTGGAGCAATTTCATTGGTTCCCAGACCACCTTTGTTTTGATAACAAAGTTTTGAGTGAGAGGATGATGTAGGAATGGTTTGGAAGTTTTGCTCTAAGATAGCATGTATCCTGGCTTGAGCCTTAGCTGTGACAAGTTGGGCTTGAGCCTCAGTCAATTTGGATATTAAATCCTTGATTTGAGTCTTGTAGTTGGTATGTTATAACAAGGACAAAGTTTTCTCTAACTCTTCAATTTTCTTTTGCTAGTCAAATTCAGCCCTTTTAAAATCAGATTTTAAGATATTTAAATACTTAATATCAGATTTATTTTCCATATTGTAGTCATGATATAACTTAAATTTAGCAATACAGGTAGTAGTACAGAGGTGTTCATATACCTTGCTATCATCAATTCTAACCATGAGTGCTTGAGCATGATTCACATTTTGTACCATGATGCTCCAGTCAACTTCTTGAGCTACAACTGTTGTTTTAGTTGACTTTCCAGAGGCTTTAGGTGTAGAGGGATGTGTGGAGGCATGTGAGGTTCCCGAATTTGACTTGGGAGCTTTACATTCCCTGGCAAAGTGACCAAGTTGGTTAGAGTTATAACATTTTGCCTTTGACTTATCAAACCCAAACTTGCTATTAGTTGGGTTATGGGGAAACTGCCTTCCAATTATGTAGCATCGGGTTTTGTATTCAACACAAATATTTCTCTTAAACTCACTAATGAACACTCAAGAAGCAGAGTTCTTCAAAGAGTTGATTTTCAAAGGAAACATGATAGGATGATTTTCAAGATACTTGTATATATTACTTACTTCTCAACTCAAAGTATTACAAGAATCTTACCAGCTTACTACAAGAGTTATAATGAAAACTATATATATTACTTCCCACAGCCGGATATACTTTGATACCAGCTGGAATCCTATAACTAAAGCAAATACAACAAAGCTATAGTTAAGGTATCTTAGATAATGTCTTATCTAAGATATGGTAGTGATGACATGTCCATAACTTACCTTTTGTCACCAAAAGTTGGAAACTATTCTAACTGATAAAGTGTGAACAATGAATTAAAGCACTATCAGAGGTCTATAGTGGAGTGTTAGAGACACCATACATATGTCCACTGGTTCATAGTAGGTACTTCCGAAGGTTAACTGGCTTCGGAAGAACATGTTCTTTTGAAGACACTTATACTTCGGAAGTGGCTACTTCTTCCAAGGTTTCCTTTGGATTTCATTCTTTGGAAGTTATAAAGTCCCCTTAGGCTTATACTACTTCTTCGAAAGTGTTGAACTCTCAAAAGAGCAGAGACTTCGTCTTCGGAAGCGGAAGCTTATCTTCTGGATTTCCTTTGAGCTTTGCTTCGGAAGTTCAACATATACCTTTGGAAGTACTAAACCAACCATCTTGATCCAACAAACTCCCATTAGGCTGATGCTACCAAAACCTCACTTGTTCCTGCTTCTCAAAACATTCAACACTAGGGAAAGCAAATACTTATATGTTTCTTTGTTCTTCCCAAAAGTGGTGCTGAGAAGTTTGTATAGATCATTCATGGACAGGAGATTCAGTCTGTCACTCTGAATGATATGTACCCTTAGTTGAGTCCCTCTGAAGAGAGTTAGTTGACGAGAGTAATAATCATACTCCCATCTAACTATTGGTTCAATTCAGGGCCTTCCACCATATGTAGAAAGGCTTTTCCTTTGATGGTTGACCTTTTCTTGTCTTCCTTCTCTCTCAGCTTCAACTCGTCTTCAATTTTGGCTTTTACAGTTAGCTCAGCAAAATGAAGGCTGCTCAGATGATTTCTGATATGAGCAGTTATGTCGGAGTTGGAAGGATTGGAGAATGACTTCTTTGCTAACTCAGCAATATCAAATCTGCTAGTGTGTAGCAGTGAAGAGGCATTTAGCCTGTTGCTCTGTCCATTCTCTCTCTCCATAACAAAGTTGTGAGAGGCTTCATCGAACCTCCACTAGATAATCTTCTTTCTTGGCACAAGGGGCTGACTATGAAGCTTGTCCACTTTCTTTGTATCCAGTAGAGTCACCAACTTTCTTCTGAGCTTCTACTTTTCTTCGTTTAAGGAATTAGATTTGAGGCGAAGTAGTCTAGCACTTGGTCCAGTGGAGATCGAGGAATTGCTCTCTTGTGAGGGAACATGAGGAGTTGTCTATATAAGTCAAATTGACAGACTCCTCCTCACAGAAGATATTGCTCAAAGATGTGCAGTTGATGAGCTTCCTCTTGATCTCCTTAAATTCTTCTAAGCAAAGAGATTTGGATAGATGAGAGGATGACTCGGGTGGTTGTTTAGTTGATGAGGATTGGGTTCTTAGTAAGGTTTTAGGTTTGAGAATGGGAAATTTGGTGGTTGTTTGGATTGAGTGGGTGAGGAAGTGGCTAAGGTTGATGATGTGGGTTTAGGGATGTAAGGCTCAGTGGTTGGTTCAGTTTTGATAGGGGAAAGAAAGGGGATAGGTTTGGGTTGAGGTTGTGGTAGTGAAGAAGGTGTGAAAGTCATCCCCCTGAACTTTTCTATACATCTCTTTCCTTCGACCTGAGCGTATATCAGCGTTGATCTCACTGACAATATGCTCAAGGGGTTTTATGGACATGGATCCAACCTGCATGCCTGAGAAGCCATAGGCCCTAAGATAGTCTTTCATCCAGGGTTTGTCCAAGACTTCTTTAAGGCTATAAGGTTAGCATCATCTTCCTTCTTTCTCTGCTTCATCCTTTCCCTAGAAGCCCTTTTTTTCCTTCTCCATTTGATCTTGTTCTTTGTATACCAGCCATAGGATCGTGTCATTGTAATATGGAGCAAGTTCCTCAAGAGAGAATCCTCTTGAGTTCAGAAAGACTATTCTCTCACTCCTTAGCCTTTGATCGGCTTCCAGCTTTTTCCTTAGGTTTTCTTCTTCCAAGGCCAACCTTGCTACTTCTTCTTGTTCTTTTAATAGTAGCATTGACTTTTCCAATTTAATAAGCTCCTCTAATGGTAAGAGGAGCACTTATTCACTTGCAGCTCCCATCTTGACAAGTTTGTCAGCTAATTCCACTCTTTTCTTGTTATTAACTGCATCCTGGTTGGTTACAGCTGCTTTACTACTGACAGCTAGTAAGTTCCCAGAGGGTAATCTCCTATTTCTTTTTAATTTCTCTAACCTTTCCTCCTCTAGCAGTTCATCCTTAGTTATCTTCCTTTTTCCTTTGACATCTTTAGAAGTTTTAGACCTTGAAGGTTCTTGTGCATAGATTCAGGGTATTGAGTGTTTGTTGGAGCATGAGGTGATTATGGTGATTGAGTGATGGGAAACTTGAGAAAGTACTCACTATTCACCTCATATGCTAGCTCCAGGATTTTATCTGTGAAGATAAGATCATCAGACATGGAGAAAAGTCCTTCAACAGCTTCCATCTCGACTTCGAAAGATTGAAATTGTTCTACCACAACTTTGACTTCTGCTTTGGAAGTATGTGGTAATACACTCTCTGTCATAACTATTTTGGTTGTTGGGCCATTTGTAGGGTAACTAGAAGTGGCCTAGGGAAGATATCTGGAGGAGGCTCAGGGAAGATATCTGAGTGTGAATCTCAATCTGTTTCTCAGTTAGTTTAGCCCTAAGATTGTGAATCTCAAGTTGTTGAGTGGCGGACCTCCTTTCTAAAGTATTAACCTTGAATTTAAGGTTTGAGACTTTAGTGAGTAGGTCTTGAATGGTAAGTTTTAGTCTTCTCTCATCTTCATGAGAAGAATCATGGGTAGATGAGGTAACACACCTTGTATGCTCATCCTCACCACCAGAAGTGGTTTCTTGGCGCCCTGGTTTCCTATGCATAATGATGTCTCTTTAAGAGTCATGAGAATGCTTGGTTGCTGTAGATTTAGTCTTAGCAATGTTATCACTGACCTGAGGGCTCATTTAGGCACCTGCAGCAGTGGCAGCTGAATCTACATGAGTCCCTTCCACTCTAGTGGGACTAACCTTAGTTTGAATATACTGATGGAGGCAAGAGATCAGGGGTCTCCTTGGGCCCAGTTGAACCTTTAATGGATTTTGTGGATCAACTTCATTGCCGTGAAGAGACATGAACTCTTCATCAGATCCTGTCAATAGGTCAGTGAAAGATATGGAAGTTATGCCTAATGATGCGAGACTTTGATGAATGTCTGATGGCATTGAGCCTTTGGTGGGAATGTCCCTTTTTGGTTGCTCAGGGAGTATAGAGACTCACCCTGAGGGCTTTTGGGTTGGGATTCAGGCTCATGGGATTGAGACTGAGAAGACTCAATACCCATATTGAGGTCAATTGTGATGGAAGCCCGGACCTCAGGCTGAGTGGAAGCCCATGTTTCCACTCTAGCCTTTTTGGGTAGAACAAGGGGGACTTGTTCTATCAAAGGAGATTGAACAAGGGTTTATTTTGGATGGCTCTGGTAGGTGATGTTGATGGGTGGAGAAGGTAGATTTAGCAATGTGATGGTAGTTGCTGGTGTGGTTTCATCACTTGTGGGGTTAACAAGGATGTCACCAGGAGCCATTGGCTCAATCATACTTGGAAGAAGTGCATTATATGTTCCACTGAAATTGGTGAACACTTTCTTCAAAACTTTAAAGATGGTTGGCCTCATTGTAATGCCCGGAATAAAGTCAAAACAAGCCAATTAATAATAATAGGTCTAGCTGGGACTATTTAAAGAAAATAAGCAGGTAATGGAGTATGGAGTAAGTAGACCTCGTGGGTTATGTGTTTGGCGAGTTTAAGGTCGCGAGAATGCCCGATATATATAAACAGATCAGATTGAGAGAGAGTGTAGAGAGAGAAAGTGGAGAGAACTGGAGATTCAAGGCTCGGTTGATCACGAGATTGAAAGTCGGTGTTCGTGGCTATCCAAACAAAAAGAAAACTCCAAGAATCTAGGTAATAAACATCATTTAATCTCTCATTTTGATGTAAACCCGGATTCTAGGGCTTGGGTATTTGAATGTGGCAAATATTCGCCCAAAACTCACGTTTTTGCGTAAGAAAAATGTAAGAAGATTAGATAAAGCTTATTGGGTGATAAACCAAGGTCTTGGATGTAAAAGATTGAAGTTTTGGGTAAAAAATGGGGTGGTTCGTAATTTTCAGCCCGTTCTGCGAAACTGGGTGTTCATCCAGCGAAACTATAGTTTCGCAAGTAGTTTTGCAGACATGGTTTTACAACGAAAGTTGGGCAAAACTGGCAGTGAAACTAGCAACGAATATGCTAGTGAAGATGCCAGCGAAACTGCCAGTGAAGGTGGCAGCGAAACTAGCAGCGAAACTGCTGATCTTGCAGCGAAATTAGCAGTGAAATTAGGCAGAAATTAACTCCATTGAGTGTTAGTTTATCTGCAAGCTGTGTAGTGCAACCCTTGCTTTGAAAGCTTGATTTAGAAGCTACTCATCGAGTCCAAGTGAGTTCTAGATCCCCTATTTTAAAGGTTTTGAACTAGTTTGGAGTGGAAATGCATACTAAATATACATTTTAGATGACCAAGATTTTAAGAGGTTTAAACGGAAAGATCGATTTTCCTATAAGGAAATGTGCTATTTAAAAGTGTTGACCCCAACCAGGGCTTTGCCCCTTGGAATGCACTAGGGGCTGCTGCCCCTAGGACCCCGCTGTCAGGGGTTGCCGTCCCCGAACCCTCGTTGTCCCGCGGAGGATCGGTTATGTTTTGTGATGACTTATGCTTGTTGTGCAGATGTTTATGTATGTGAATGTATGATACATGATGTTTATGATGATGTCTGATGGTATATGTTATGTATGATATGTTTAGTATGTTCCTTACTGCGTATTACGATGTGACTTTAGTGGTGGGATATTGTTAACGAACGTATGTATTATCTTAACGAAGAGAAAGATTTAAGATAATGAAAGTGGAACATAATGAATGAACGAATGAAAAGCCTTGCAAGCAAATGAAAGGAGGTTCACAACTCACTGAGAGTTGTTAGCTCAACTATGTGTGTCTAAAGCGTGTGATTTTGGCTAACTCATAAGGGTTCATACACACAGTAACAGTTCAGTCTTGGTGAATGCTCCAATACGTGCTATTTCCTAATTATTGTGTGTTATACAGCGTACGATTTTGGCGAACCCATAAGAGTTCACACACACAGGGGAGTTTGTCCTAGTGACAACTCCATACGTGCGTTATGGGGTCCTTCTCGCTTAACCCTAGATGAGTTGCGGTGCTGTAGAGGGGGGTTAAGTACAGTACACGACCTAGATAGAAGTGAAAGATAATACATGTACAAAAAGTGCGATAAGTACAAAATGTGTGCAACATGCGAAATGTATGAAACGAACGATGACAAAGATAATCATTATTACCTTGATGTACGTATTATGTGTGATCACGTGTGATAGTAAAGAAAATGTTTTAACGAATGAACGGTAATATGATGTTTTTTTTATAAAACTAGTACTGACTCAGCAACGTTGACTTTTTATGCATTTCCAGCTGGCATGTGATTGTTACTAAGGATGGCACGGGCGGCTACTTGACTCATTTTGGATGGCATCCATTTTATGATACGATAACATTTTTGCATTATAATGCGAACGAACACTATTTTGTAATGAACATTGTATTATTTTGCAAAAAGTGTTTATTTAAAGAAAATGAAATGGTTGTTTAAATTGTTTCTGTTGCATGGTTTTAGTAAAGTTAATGTAAATATATCTTTTATGTGCAATGATTGACCAGCTGTGAGCGTTCCAGGAACAGGGCCTTACACTCATGTGAGGGACAATCAAAGCAAATGCACAGACAAGCTGACTTTAGTCATGCTCATAGTTAATTATGTGTTGAAGGAACCTGGGATGCATGAAGAATGTGTCCCTTTGGAGGTTCCCCATAAGGTTAGTACGCACAAACTTTGAGTAGGTGAAGCGGATGCTTTTCACCATTCCATGAACTAGGTACCCTAGGCCATAAGGGATTTGATCCCATCCCCCAGACTTGTTTGATAAACAATGGAGAACAACATGCATCAGGAACTTCTAGTTGTAGGAGAAGTTAAACTTGTAGACAGTAGACCGGCTTACATCTCCACCATAACCCAGGGTATATGTATCATTCAGGTTTGACTTGGGAAATTTAGTAGGGGCGCCCTCATCTAAGAAGCATCAATTCCTGAGGAATTGTCATCCCAGGTTTGAGAATGATGCCCTCATGCTTTGTGAAAAGCATTTGATGCTTTTGATCATAGAACTGAGAAACACTTAGGAGATTATGTTCAAGCATTTTGATAAAGTTCACTTTGTCGACACTTAACAAGCCATTGGATACACTTCCTCTGCCTGAAATATATCCTCCGGTTTCACCTCCAAACTAAACAGGACCTCTATTAAAATGTTGAAATTGTTGAAGTAAAGATCTATTCCCAGTCATGTGCCTGGAGCATCCACTGTCCACTATCCTGACATTATTGTTCTTGTCTTGTGAATGTCCCTGCACAATGGTGAAAAGTTAGGTTTGATTGGAAATCCAAGCCTGGCTGGTCTTGGGTTCATCCATTGATGATGACATAATTGAAACAAAATGAGTGGTAGAGGATTCAACTGATTTCATTAGAGAGAAGGTATGGCTGCAACATCTTGTCCGATCTTACATTCCATCCCATGGTTGATCAGTTTTGATGCACTTGTTGAAGCTTGAGTAGCGTGACTTTCTTCCGAAGCTTCTTTGTATTCGGAAGAAGCATTTACTACCTTCTCTTTTGAAGTAGCCTTTTTCTTGGATAGTTTTGTGGAAGCTCTTTTGTTCTTTTGAGCTTTCTTTGGCTTGACTTCCGAAGCCATTTTCCCTTTGGAAGAATAAGTTTCTTCCAAAAGCAACATAGTTTTAGAAACCAGCTTTCCTTTTCACATCATTTGAACCATGTGATAAGGTCCAAATGTTAATCCTTCCTTGGCTGCTTCATTTTTAACATTATTTGCATAATGTGTGCTTCCTGGATTGTAATAACAATCTTTAGCCAAGTGGTTTTGCAGACCACACATTATGCATGTAATGTTAATCTTTGGGGATTTTGAGGGCTGAGGTTTCTTAATCTTCTTGTCTTCCTCTACAATCTTCCCATTGACTTTTGATCCCTTGGCAGGACAACAGTGTTGGTACTATACTCCTTTCTAGAATCAGAAGTGCCTACCACCTCGAATCCAGCTAAAATGAAAACACCCTTTTGCTTTATGTATCTTCAGCTTAGATTCAACTACCTTTTTGGCAGTTATTTTGACTGCCTTTGCCTGGTTTCTTCTAGCTTTGGTGGATAGGGGTTGATCATCAAAAGTAGAAATGGGTTTATTTACCTGTTCCTTCCCTATGGTGGTTTCCATGGTTGCATCATTCTTCAACTCATGGAAAGATTGATCAGCAGATGGGACCTCTTGCTCTTTAGTACCACACTATGGTTGTCTAATAGACAGTTTTATTAGTAAAAGGATAATGTAAGAATGGTTTGGCAGTTTTGCTCCAAGAGAGCATAGCCTCAGCTATTACTAGCTTGGCTTGAGCCTTAGTTAACTTGGATATTAAATCCTTGATTTGAGTCTTGTAGTTGGTGTGCACATATTTTAAAAAAAGATACTGTTTTCTCTAACTCTTCAATTTTGCTTTGATGGTCAGATTCAACTTTTTTAAAATCAGCTTTTAAGATATTCAAAGACTCAATATCGGTTTTAATTTCCATGTTATTGTCTCGGCACATTTTAATTTCCATCTTCAAAACAGAACTGAAAATAATTAGAGTGTCCACTTCCTGAAACAAAAGTACAACTGTCTTGAAAGGGATTGGGCTAAGCTTGTTGAGACTTTAGAGGCTTAAGGAATGTGATGTAAGGCCTAGGAGAGCAGGATGACTGTTGGGGATATGATAGGTGCTGCTGAGGTTGAGGGGGTCTTGAGCCTTCAGCAACCATGAGAGCGTTGCTAGCAGGAAGGCTTGAAGGTCTGCTTCCTGGACGGACACTATTGTTCTCCATCTCTACACGGTATCCATCTAGAACGTCGTATAGCTCAATCATGGTAAGGGTGTTCAGATTCTCTGTCCTCTTGATGGAGACACATTAGAACGTCCACTTATTGGGGAGTGCACTCATGAATTTCCTTAAGATGTCTCTTAGTTCAAGAGCTATTATCACAGACCGAAGGGAAGAGATAAGATCCATATACTTGAAGTATTGCTTGTGCAAGGTCTCTCTAACAATTCTCAAACCCCAGCATAATCATGTTGGGAATTGCACTCATCAGACCAGTCATCGCCTTTTCATCAATATCTATCCGATTGACGTCTTCTTCAGAATAGTCTTCTACTGCCTTATCTATTATGGCACCACCTCCAGCAGGTGAAGCCACCTTTGGTTTGTATGGACCATTAGCAATAGATTTCCACATGAGGTTGTCTTGATATCTAATGAACCCTTCTAGGTGTCTGCTCCATTGTCTAAAGTTATCTAGGGTGATGATGGGTGCTTTAGTCATCGTCCCCATTTAACATTCTGATTTCTGTTTAAGGGCCATGTTTGAGTGTAGTGAGAGAGTGAGTGAACAAGAGGTTTATTTGGATGGTTAGATCACACAATCTAGATCATAAGAAGCTCTTATACCAGTTGTAGCATTGGTTTTGTATTCAACACAAGTATTTCTCTTAAACTCACTAATGAACACTCAAGAAGTAGAGTTCTTCTAAAAGTTGATTATAATAGACTAAGTAAGACAAAGAAAACATGAGAAAATGATTTTCATGATACTTGTATATATTACTTCTCAACTCAAAGTATTACAAGACTCTTACCAGCTTACTAGAAACGGTACAATGAGAAACTATACATACTACTACAAGAGTTACAATGACAAACTATATATACTACTACCTACAGACACATATACTTTGATACCAGTTGGAGTCCTATAGTTAAAACAAATACTACAAAGCTATAGTCAAGGTATCTTAGATAGTGTTTTATCTAAGATATGGTAGTCTTGACATTGTTGAGTTTGTTACAAGTTTATCAATGATAGTTTAACCATTTAAACTAAAAACGCAGTGGATTTAATGTGATATTAAACTTGTTTTAGTTGCTGAAAATAAGCCATTTATTTACCAGCTAATCAAACCCAGGAATGAGGATCATGTATGTGAAAGGAAATGCTATCAAACAACACCAACCATAGAGTGTTCATGGAATGCTACCTTTCTAAGAACAAAGAGATTAGAGATGGATGTTAGATGAAGAAGATGATGATGTTCTTGAATCCAAGCCTCCAAAGGAGAAGACCTCAAGCTAGTATACCCATAAGCCCTTACAAACACCCAACTTGAGATCAAATCCACTCACTAGAATATTAAAGTCCCATGGCACAAGCATGACTTTCATGCTTTGCCTTTTCAAGAAGCTTCATGAGTGGATCCACAATGTTTTAATCCGTGTGAACTTTGCAAATACATATCTTTCCCTTTTCAACTTCATCCCTTATGTAGTTGAATCTCCGTTGAATATGCCTAGTGCTTTGATGTGCACGGGGTTCCTTGATTTGAGCAATCGCACCCTCGTTAGCACAAAGAATTTCTAGGGGGCCCTGAATGGAAGGGACCACCCCTAGATCGGCAGTGAATTTCTTTAACCATGTAGCTTCCTGAGCTGTAATGAAGCGGCGATGTATTTTGACTCTGTAGTTGATAATGCCACCACATCTTGCTTAAAGCTCTTCCAAGAGACTGCTCCTCCATTCAAGATGAAAATGTACCTCGATTGTAATCGTGAATCATCCCTATCAGTTTGGAAACTCGCATCTGAGTAACCCGTTACTACAAGTTCATCCTCACCAGATCCATAGATTAGGAACATATCTTTGGTCCTCCTTAGGTACTTAAGTATGTTCTTAACAGCCATCCAATGACCGTTTCCAGGATTTTGCTGGTATCAGCTTGTCATGCTCAAGGCGCATGACACATACGGCCTAGTGCATATCATTGCATACATGATGGATCCTATGGTAGATGCATACGGGATTCCCTTCATTTTGTCTTGCTCATCCTTTGAGCTTGGACATTGAGTCTTACTCAATATCGTTCCTCTTTGGATACATACCGTAACTTTCTTAGAGTTTTCCATGTTAAACCTTGGACATTGAGTCTTACTCAAAATGCATTTTGTTCTACTGCTAGTTCCTTCCATAAGAAACTTAGCTTCTAAGAACTCAGCCTTCTTTGCAACAAACTCCTTTTGTTCCAATGGATCATAGAAATAATATCCCATAGAATCTCTAGGATATCCAATGAAGATACACTTAGTGGAACGACTTTCTAACTTGTTTGAGGTGGGAGTCTTAACATAGGCCTCACAACCCCATACCTTAAAATTTTATAGTGATGGAACCCTTCCATGCCATATTTCAAAAGGTGTTTTTTCCACTTTCTTAGTTGGGGCCATATTCAAAATACGGGTCGCAGAGAGCAAAATGAAACCCCAAAATGATAGAGGCAATGAGCTTCTAGCCATCATAGATCGAACCATATCCAATAGAGTTTGATTTCTCCTTCGGACACACCATTGTGTTATGGTGTTCCAGGTGGAGATAGTTGTGAGACAATACCACAACTTCTAAGATGATCTCTAAAAACATCACTTAGGTATTCATCTCCTCTATTGGTGTGGAGAATTTTTATATTCTTGTAGAGTTGATTTTCTACTTCATTCTAGAAGATTTTGAACATTTCAAAAGCTTCATCTTTGTGTCTTAACAAGTACACATACCCATATCAACTATAGTCATCGGTAAAGGTAAGAAAGTATCTTTCATTGTACCTAGTCATTGGCTTAAAAGGACCACATACATCCGAATGTATGATGCCTAATAAATCTTTTGCCCTTTCAATTTTGCCACTAAAAGGTGCCTTAATCATTTTACCTTGTAAACAAGATTCACATACATCAAATGAATCATATTCACTTGCTTTTGAAAGACCGTTCCCCTTAAATGTTTGTACGCGCTTCTTGTTTATATGACCAAGATGACAATGCCAAAGATAGGTGTCACTAAAATCCAATTTGTACTTCTTGGTGGTGGTTTGGTACAATGAGCTATCATATAATGTGTTTTCACGAACCAATTCATAAATACCATTAATAGGAATAGCTTTATAATAAAATATGTCATTTAATGAAACATGAATTTCATTTTCAATAAATGTTGGCAACATAAATAATGTTCCTAGTCAAACTAGGAGCATACAAAACATTGTTCAAAATTGCTTCAAAACCATTTGGAAGCTTCAAGATAAAGTCCCCTCGGTCTTCAACTTGAACTTTTGCCCCATTCCCCATGTAGAGGCTAACATCCCCTTTCTTGAAGTCCTTACTTTTTTTAACCCCTACAATAAGTTGCAAATATGAGTTCTACATCCGGTATCCAATACCCATGTGTTAGAGGATATTAAATTAAGATCAATATATCATGAATAATGTACCTGAGGTTTGTCCCGGCATCCCTCATAGCTTGCAACTCTTTGAGATGGACGGGGCAATTTCTCGCCAATGTCCAATCTCCCCACCCTTAAATCATGGGTCATTCAAAGCAACCTTTTGCTTCTTCTACGCTGGTTTTGGTGGTGGCGCTCTTACCACTCCCTTTCCTTTTCCCCTAACGTATCCTTTACCCTTGGCAACATTTGCCTTTGGTGCGGGGTGAGGCCTCTTCTTGTTCCCACCTTCATTGATGGTGAGAACGGGTAAAACCTTTTTACCCATAGCCACCTGGCAGTTTTGAGTATAGAGTTAAGCTCACTTATGTTCTTGTCCCACCCGTTCATGTTATAATTCATAACAAAGTTGTCAAAGCTTTTTGACAAAGAGTTGAGGATCAAATTCGTAGCTAACTCTTTCGAGATGGGACAATTCAGCCTTTTGAGGTGGTCAATGTGGCTTTTCATCTTAAGTACATAAGATGAAACTGATTGGGTGTCATCCATACGACATGCATGGTGTGGTCAAACTGTTTCAAAGCGCTCTACCCTTGCTTGTTGTTAGAACATTTCCTTCATCTGGGTAATCATGTCATACGCTCCATGATGTTCATACCCCTTTTGGAGATCCAGAGTCATACTTGCCAATATGAGGCAAGACACTTCGACCGAGTCCAAAGTGTATTTCACCCAATTATTATAGGCCTTCTCATCATCCTTATTAGGTTGATCTGGGAATCGGATCATCTAAAATATATGATTGTTTCTCTTGCTTGAGAACAATTCTCAAGTTTTGAAACCAATCTATAAAGTTGTTATGGTTTAGACGTTCCTTTTGGAGAATGGTTCTTAGTGATAGTGAGTGAGCGGACGGGATATCATTATTTTCATTGTTGTTGGTGGCCATCTACAAAATTTAACAAAGTTCAATTTTAGTATTTTCGATATTCTCATATTTTAATAATTAAAGC
>BJCM01219934.1:0-17610 GCA_018326385.1 Flaveria bidentis | reverse complement strand
GAATCAAGACTCTTGGCAAGGGGAAGATCGAGCATGATCTCCCCTCTCATCCGGCAGCCCTAGGCCCCCGGGCAGACTCCCTCTCGGAACCCTTATCTCTCTACACATTGAAACTGGTATATATAGGCATCAGCCCATATTAGATGTGACTGGGCCCATTCATGCGATTGAACCATGTGTATGGTTCAATCGTACGACTGTCCCAATCGCACCTCTCAGTCGCACGGCTGGTCCATTAGCATGGCTCAGTCGTACGACTGAGTCTCATTCGCATATGCTCCTGCGAATGACCCAGTTTCATGTGTTTACAACATATCAGGTGTAATACATTAAGCCTAGACTATTCGAAAAGCGACGGACACACTATATATGACTATATATGCTCCAACAGCTGGTGGCTATGGCAGTGGTGGTGGCTATGGCAGAAGATGTAATCATTGTAAACCTCGGCCTCTTACCCTTTTCACCATAAGGATGAGCCATTCTCTTCTTCCTAGAGCCCTTTGCAATAGGCGCTCCCCCTTAGCTGTTGGGTTGGTCGAGGGTGTATGTAGGATCAGTGACATCAGCAGCTGCACCCCTCGACTCAGCCTGGCGTCCGCCAACCGCCTCTATCCCTTTGTCGGTGGCCACGACCTGGCTCCCGACAGTCCTTACCAAAGGCTCATCATCCGACTCCTCATCCTTATCGACCATGAAGTCTTGGTGGAAGGCAACCCTTTTAGTTCCACCAGGTGCCTCACCAGCTTGTTCCTAATCATCGTCATCTTCGTTTGTGGGTGCCATGATGGGCTTAACATCGGAGTCACTGTCATCGTGACGCCACTTCTTGCAAGATGGCGCCAGGTACTCCGCGTCGGCCAAATGGCCAAACATCTCCTCACCCGGGGCTTTACTTACTTCCCCTGGTAGACCTTCATCTGACCGAGTGTCGTATCATTCATCACCTCCAAAACAACTGCATCCTCCCTTTCTTTCGGTAGTGATGGGAGCTTCTAATCAGTGATCATCTGTAGAAATCTCGGGTACATGCAATACCCCTTCTTCCCCTTTTCCTCTATGTTCTCAACCATGTATGAGAATATCATCTGAGAGAAACTAAATGGGTGGTTTAGCACCAGAGCAACATATGCATTCTGGATTTGATCTGACATCTCGTCAAATCCACCTCTCCTTGACGCAATGCACTTGAAGATGACGTGAGCTAAGTACTTAAACTGGGGGCACAGTTTGCATTTGTTGAGCACACTTGCGTTGATGTCCCCAGTGTACTTCATCCGGAGAAAATAGCCCCTAACTGTCAGAGGGTGTAGCATGGTCGGGTGGTCTCCATCTTCACCTAGATCCAAGATTTGTCTAAGATCGGTTGCTGTAACACTGATCTCTTGTCCGAAGATCAAGCTCCAGATGCTATAGGGCTCAGCGGACCTATCAACGATAGCCCCTTCCTAGAAGATCTGCTGGAGTGATCTGAATGGAGTGCATGGTGTATATATAGCCTTAAAGATCCTTGATCTCCTAAGAAAGGCAATGATCCCCTCAAATTGGGAAGCATTCCGAGTGGTGGCATCCAAGTGAGCACAGATTTTGTGCTTGGGGCTCATGGTCCATCTATCAGCCATGTTGTTGTAACATAAGAAACATATACATTAGAGTTGTGTATAGGAGATGACAATTAAAACTTAAGCTATTTTAGATCAAATTGGTTCAATCGTGCGATTGAACCATACGACTAAGTTCAGTCTTGTGATTGAGCTTGTGGCTGAGTTCAGTCGTGCGATTGAGCTTGCGACTGAAATTAGTCGTATGTTAAGTCATGCAGTTGAGTCAGTCGTGAGACTGAGTCACCGAATGATTCATTCGTGCGATTGAGTCGTACACCTGGCTCAATCGTGCGACTAAGGTTCATTCGGAGTGTCCGTTTGCATATGACTCAGTTCGACACTCCAACCTTGAATCTTGGTCAAAACTTGATGTTAGACGTCGTGTTTAGACTCATTAGATTCACAGGGACTCTAAATATCACATAATTTCATTTAAATCAACATGTGTGTCCATTTAAGTGGTCTATTCTTACGAGTAGTATTGGTTCTAGGTTTTAGCATTTTAGGCTCTTAAAGGTGCGATTAAGACATTCGTTTTGACTGATTTTAGTTGCAAAGTACCTGTAGATGAATGAGAAATCGGTTAAGATCACAATCAGCAAGTAATCAAGGTAAAAAAAATTTGAGCAGAGTGTCTACGTATGAGAGAAGTTAGAATGCTTTGAAGGGTGGTGAGAAATGCGACCGACTGACCCCTCTATTTATACTATTTTAATGTGCATTCGTGTGACTGGACCCATACGTATGCTTCAATCGAGCGACTGGGGTTCAGTCGTGCGACTGGCTTATAATTCTTAATTCATTCGTACGATTGGTTCATTCCGGTGATCCAATCGCATGGATGCCCCCATACTCATGGTCCAGCCATGTGACTGGCTCATACTTATGGTCCAACTGTGCGACTGGCTCTTACTTATGGTCCAATCATGCGATTGACTCATACGTATGGTCCAATTGTGTGATTGGCTCATACTCACAAACACTTAAACTTTTACTTTATGATATTAAACATCATGAACACCGATCATCTCAAACATGACCATTTTTTGAATTTTAAAAACATTTGATCACCTCAGACATGATCCTTTTAATTTAAAAACTGTTAGATCACCTCTGAAGTGATCCTTTTAAGTTAGAACCGATTGGTCACCTCAGATATGACCACTTAATGTGAGTGATTCATAGGTTTCATCTAGTTGTGTAGTCCAACTTTTACCTACAAAAGACTAGAAAAATAGAAAAACAACTTGAAATTAAAAATAAAACAAGACATATTTTTGTGTTTTTTTATTAGAGATGGATTGAAATCTTTTAGAAAAACATCTAACAGATTTTTCTTCCTGAACAACACAGTTTCAAGTTAATTTGAATATTTCTGGAACGATTCATTATGGAATCATACAGGTACATCAGAATCATTTGGGACATTTTAATAAAACATTTAGATGCTGCATTCTTATTTTGACTGAGAGTCAATAGCAATTTTAGTAAATCATACTAGCGCTATAAGATGCACACAATGATTTTGACTGTCAAGAGTAGCAGCTCACGATGATTGTCAGTATATTTGTCCACTTAAATCCATACACAAATTTTGGACCCACGTTGGTGATGAGTTAGGTTTAATTATTTTAACAAGCATTTGTGGATCCCACACTTATATGGTAATCAACATTCCTTAGGAGATTTTTGAGTGGTCTACAGGTATATTTCAAGAAGAAACTATTCTAAGAGCTTTCAAAGAGATGCCAAGCCTCAGGTCAGTGCCATCGCACAGCAGAGAGGCGCAAACAACAATGAATTCTAAAATATTTAGGTATGCTTATCCTCAAGTCAGTGCCACCGCACAACACAGAGGCACACAACCTATCTTCTTGTTAGACCATTTATTTTTCTTTTTGCACATAACACACCAACAACTTAAGTTATTAGCTTGATTGCATTTAGCATTTTCCCATGTGCTTTGCTCATTTTTATGGTGATCCGCACACATTTGTGGTGTTTATTTTGCTCGTCACCCCTTATTGGAAATGTGTGATTGTGTTAACCAGGGATAAGATGGGAACCCACAGCAAGTTGAACAACTTAGTCCGAATCTAAACCACCAATGAGGTCTACTCATCTATTGTGTTGAATCTACCAAAACATCATATAGTGAACTAGCAACTTCTAGGTCGAATTTCTCTATGTTACCTCAGTAGCAGACTAGTTTTACTATCATTTTTCCTTTTATTTTGCTCAGACTTCTCAGACATATACTTTGAATTTTGCATCTTAATCATTTCAATTCTTTTGAAGTCCCAAAAAATTTGTTCCCTGTGTATTATCATTTTCCATAAACGTTGAAACCAAATCACAGATTTTATTTCATTTCTTTTAGCTAAGCTGCCCTCCTCCCTTGTTTTTTTTAAAGTAAAAAATATTGCACTAATTAAATACTAAATTAAACTACTCTCCCTCTAATAATCTAAAACCAAAAATCTTTTTCTGTTTTTGGATTTTAATAGACAGGAAAAAAATAAAATAAAAGAAAATAAAAAGAAACGGAAAATTTGTCGGACTACACACTTTCTTCTTCTACAATCACATCACCTTTCTTTTTCACGCCATTAACCTCTATAAGATATAAAAACCTTGGTTTATCAAACGCATTTGTGTAGAGGTCGGCGCATTGAAAATCCATATTAATTTTAACAGAATCTATTAATTGCTTTTCAAAACAGTCACGTATAAAGTGATATTTAATACCGATGTGTTTAGTTTTAGGGTGTTGGACCGGCTTTTCGGTGATAGCAATAATAGCAAATTTATCAACAAAAATAGGGGTGCTAGAAAATTGCAAACTATAGTCGCGCATTTGCTGTTGAGTCCAAATGATTTGTGAACTGCAACTTGCAGTAGCAACATATTCAGTTTCACAAGTTGACAGAGCAACTGATGTCTGCTTCTTACATTGCTAGGTGACTAACCGTCTACCGAAGAACTAACAACCCGCAGATGTTGACTTGTAATTCATCTTGTAACCACCATAGTCCGAGTCACTATACGCTATAAGCTCAAAGTCATCATCAAGAGGATACCACAACCCGAGTGTTAGAGTATCCTTCAGACATCAAAAAATCCATTTAACTCCAATGAGATGATTTACTTATGTTTTGGCTTGATATCTTAAGCAAAGGCACGTGGTGTACATAATATCAGGATGAGAGGCTATGAGATACATAAGGGATCCGATCATTCCTCTGTACATGGTAGCATCAACCAGATCACCATTTTCGTCGGGTGCCACGTCATGGTTCATGGCAAGTGGAGTTCAAGCAATTGAAGCATTCTTCATGTCGAACCGACTGAGGATATCACCTACATATTTGGACTGATGCAGGAAGATTCCTTTTGGTGTCTGATCCACCTGTAAGCCGAGAAAGAACTTCATCTCCCCTTTGGCACTCATCTCAAACTTTGCTTTCATTACTAATTCAAATTCTTTACTTAATTCTTCATTCTTGGAACCGAAGATTATGTCATCCACATATATTCGTACCAATAGTAAATCACCATCTTTTTCTTTGATGAATAACGTATAGTCAATCACCCCTCTGCGAAAGCCATGTTTCACCATATGACTTGAGAGTTTCTCATACCAGGCTCTAGGGGCTTGATGGAGCCCGTAGAGAGCTTTGTCCAGTTTGTAAAATCTATCCCGATGATAAGGATCCTCAAATCCTTCAGGTTCACTGATGTAGACTGTCTCACGGATTTCACCATGACGGAATGCACTTTTTACATCTAGTTGATAGACTTTAATCTTCAAGTAGGATGCATAGGCTAGAAAGATACGGATGCACTTCCATCCGAGCCACAGGTGCAAACACTTCACTGTAGTCAATGCCTTCAACTTGTCTAAACCCTTGAACTACAAGTTGAGCCTTGTTTCTGATTATGACTCCTTGGTCATCTTTCTTACACTTCAAGACCCATTTAGTGCCAATCACCTTAGCGCCTTTTGGTCTGTCCACAACGGTCCATACTCCTAACTTCTTGAACTGTAGGAGTTCTTCTTGCATAGCACTGACCCATGCCTTATTGTTTAAGGCTTCACTAACATATTTTGGCTCAAATTGAGACACAAAACATCGATAAATACATTATGAAGATAACCTTTTTCCATGACTGAGGCATAATCAGCTGAGTATAGCTGATTTCGGGTCTGCACTTCCGATAGTACATCCGAATGATGTTGTCCAGGGGATGAAACACATTAATGCGAGATCTAGGAGTGGTGGGAACAACTAATTCCTGATCCAGATATTGAATTCCAGGTTCTGTGTCGGTAGTTGTTGGAGTATGAGGTTCAGATATGTCAGAGGGATCAAGATCTGAAGCTTGTGTACTTTCATTAGCAGGAACCTTCCTCCTGGTCAATGTTTTCAGTCTCCATTACTTCATCATCAGAGGAGGAGTCGCTTAAATCAAGTGCTCCCCCTAAATGATTAGAAGAATCGTCTGGTGGAACCGATGCTGTCGAGTCTTATGACGGAGTGTTCAGAGCATCGTACATCATTTTAGTCGTTAACTCATCGTCAGGAAGAGAGGAAGGTAGGTTGAAGGACTTAAAGAATCCATCATAATCGAAGAAGAATGAAGTTCCTTTTCCAGCAGGGGGTGGTGTATCTTTGAACATCAACATTACACCACAGTTCTACCTAACCCGTTGAGTTGTTATAAACTCTCTTGTCCGGTTCCGACTAGGTTGAACACATTTCTCAATCATTATTGACTAAGAACTATGTACAATAACTTCAAACCTATATAATAAGTTCATACATATGAATTATACTCAACACAATAATAATATGAAATAAATAAACATCAATAAATATCAACCATATATTATATTTCATTGAATCAATTCATTACATATGTGTAAGACATGAAAGACTTCTACATTTAATCTCATAAACTAGGAACAACATGTATTAACATAAATAAGAGCTCATAAGGAGTATTCTTATGTTCTTTCACAACTAATGTCCTATTTTGAACATTCCATGTTGTATTCATTACTTCAGCCTAAAAGGTGATTAGCAAGTATTAATCAGCTAGCATTGTTCTTGCTGCTTCAATGAGTGTTTTTTTTCTTCTTTCAACAACTCTATTTTATTGTGGAGTTCTTTGAGCACTGAGTTGTCTTGCAATGCCTTTGTCCCTGCAAAAAGAATCTAAAACATGATTAACAAATTTAGTTTCATTATCACTTCTTAAAATTTTGTGTTTTAAGTCATGTTGATTTTCATTCTTAGTGATAAACTCCATTAATGTTTCTGATGTTTCACTTTTATTTGTTTACAAAAAAATACCCATGTGAATCTTTTGAAATCATCAATGATCACCAAACAATATTGCCTCTTACCAATGCTAATCACATTGGTTGGACCAAAAAGGTCCATGTGAAGCATTTTGAGTGGTGTTGTGTTTGTGTTGATTGTTCTGGATTTATGAGACACCCTATGTTGTTTTCCTTTATAACATGATAAACAATGATTAGAACAATAAAATTATTTCTTTGGTAACCTAATGACTAAATCATTTTTCACCAGTTTGTTCATGTTCTTCATGTTTGAATGGACTAGTCTTCTATGCCACAATTGAGATTCATCTTCTGAAGACTTAGAAAGCATGCATGTTTCATTGCTTGTTATAGAGGTGTTGTTCATATCCAAAACATATGTGTTTCCTTTTCTTTTTGCTTTAAAAGGATCCAATCTTCTAGAATGGGAAAACCTGGCTTAAGAATTTAACAATTAGTGTTATCAAATAAAGTGGTATAATTTTGATCACAAATTTTGAAAACACTCAGTAAATTGTATTGTAAATTTTCACAATAATTTACTTTCTTAAACTTGAGTACACCATTTGGTACCACTCCTTCCCTAACAATTTTACCTCCCTTCTTATCCCCACATATGAAGCATTTTTTATGTTTAAACTCATGGAGTAGAGAAGAGTTTGCTATCATATGCTTGGAACAACCACTGTTAACATACCACTTGTTGTCAGTCCTTTATGTTTGTTTCGGCATACATAATGAAATCAATTAGAATGTGGAACCCAAGGCTTAATGATCATGGACTTACCACTAGTGTCTAAAATTGTTACTCCCTCATGAATGAGTTTTGATGTTATAGGTTTAATTTTAGACTCAATCGATTGATTATGTTTTGTTTGAGGTTAGGATGATTCTATTGAAGATTGGCTTGAAAGAAGGGTACTTCTTTCACAATCACTTTTTATTTGATCTTCTCCTTGTGTTTCTTCTGCTTAATGTTTAATGATTAAGCTTGATTGAAGAAAGTTTCACCATCTTTTGATTTTGAGTGAGATATTTGTGTACCTTTCTCAAAATGATCAATGAAGGTTTCATCACTATGCTTGGCTTCTCCTTCAACTCTACCTTCTTGTGAGGTGTGTTTAGTTGAGTATGTTGTTTTTCCTTTTTTTTCATAGGTTTATTATCAGCAGATGGTTGTTTCTTAACTTTGGAAACCTTTTTATTTTGTTGCTTCTTTTTAGGCTTTGAATATTCTTGACAATCATTTTATTGTGAGTCTGGTTCAGCCTTCTCAGATTGTTGCTTCTTTATGCTCTTTGTTTAGTTCTTTTTTTTAAATAACATTCCTGAGTGGAATAGTTATTTTTGTTACAAATTGCACAACGTTTGTTGATATAACAATGAGGAGTTATATGATTTTTCATATTTCATATGGAGCAATAGCTATTGAAGTAGAATTTATCAGTGTTGTGATTTTGCATATCACATCACTTATAATATTTTTTCTCTGATTAACTTTCACACTCAACAACTTTCTTCTTCTTTAGTTGCTTTTGTGCTTTCAACTCGTTTTCAAATTTTGTAGATGGTGGGTCCTTAACATTCCCATATATGATGTCCAAAGGATCTTGTTTAGCAGTATCTGATTTCTGTTGCTTAGGATTCACATCCTTCTGGTGCTTGACTTTCTTCACGTTGTTTGGTGCAACTGATGTTTGCTTCTGTACATTTGCTACGAATTCAGAAGATTTTGCTTTTGTAGATTTGCTACAGATGTTGGTTGAGCAACATGTTTCTTCTTCCGGAGAAATTCTTCTCATATTGGCTTTCTTTGCCTTTTCTACCGAAGACAATTTGACTTCTTTCGTAGATGTGATACTTTCAACAACTTCAATTGTTTTTATGATGATTTTTGTTGTTTGTTAAGTTCATAAAGACCTTCATATAGTTGAGCAGTCCTCTTATAGATTGTATTCAACATGTTTCTTTGCTTTGGAGGATAAGGAAACTTGATTTCTTCAAGAACTTTAGGCATAAGGGTTCAAATGAAATATTCTTTTCTTTACCCAATCCATTGTCATTATGCTCATCCTGTTCACCACAATCATCCAAATAATCACACTCATCATAGTCAAATTATGAGTCATTTTCTTTTAAATGTTTTGATTCTAAATACTCAGTTTAACTCACCTCAGCATCATTACCGTTTGCCAATTTTGGTGCTTGGCTTAAAATAGTTTGATAAGTTGTTAGTCTCAATAAAGGTGTATAGTTATCACTCAAAGGGGGTGCAACAACATTAAATCCCAACCCATACATGTTCTTTGATTCAATATGAGAATTCAATAGTTTCTCATATTGCTGAGATGATAATTAAACTTCTGAAGTTTCACTTCAGTTGATGCATGATCATACATGGATTTTGTTAAGGAGGTGGTCAAATGCTCAACTTGGGCTTTGAGATTGTAGTTTTTAGAAACAAGTTATCTAAATCTTTTTGCAAAGAGGTAAATTGGATATGATATAATTTATGCTCTCTTAGATAGGATTTATTTAAAACCATTATTTCTTTTACATTGTTAGCCAGTTCTTAAGCATGGACTCTTATCTCTCTACTTGCCCAACACACATTGATAAACATAATATGTCCCTTACCTCTCTAGCCATAGGTGGGACCTTGTTCTTCATGTTGGCCATTAAAGCTTGATTTTCTCGCAACACCTTCTTCTCACATACATGCTACAGTCACATGTTCCATCTTGTAGAATTATCAACCTAGTTTCTTTTGTTTTTCTTGGTCCTGTTGATGAGCTTGTGGCTGGTCAGGATGAGTTTGTAAGCTGTGGTTGTTTGAAAGCTTTTTGAATTCTTGATTGTTGATGAGATTGATGTTGTTGAGACTGATGTTGTTGATTTTGTCTCATGTCAAAATTTGATTGTTGATTACATTCCCTTGAGAAATACACGTACAAATTGCATTTGTAACATCTGACCTTGGACTTATCAACACCAATCTTTATTGTCCTACCTGCTGCTACCAAGTTTTTGTTTCTTCTCAAATACATTTTGGCTATATATGCAATCATGGTCATTTCCCATTGTAGATCCATCTCTTCTACTTTATCTGGATGAAATTCTTCAAGATCTTGTTGATAAATGTGTGCAAGTGTCAGTGTGCTACCGAAATAAGATTGAAAGCTTGAACTGAATGCTGCAAAAGCTGCTTTGTGTTCTTCTGAGTCCAGAACAACATTAATTGGCTCTGTTTGATTGTTGTTTTTATTGGATGAGGATGCATTTGCTTACGAGGCATGTGAGCCTTTTCTTTCATCATGTATTCTTTTCTCTTTCTTTGATGAATTGCTTTGAGAGATTGATCTGGATGTCCTTGAAGCATAAAATCCAACTTCTTCATCATCACTTAAAGCACAAAAGTTTCAATCATCATGATTGGAAATAAAAGGACTTCTAACACTTTTAGTTTTTTTAAACTAGTATGGAGCAATGTTGCTTTTACACTCTTGTTTCTTGATTTCTCATCTAGGTCAGTGTTTCAACTTTAGTTACTAATATCTAACCCGATGGTTTTAAGATAAAGGGTATTCTTAAAAATGGATACCGTTTGAGTCCAACTTTCAGGTAATGTGTGGAGCATCTTCTTGTTTAACTCCTTATTGGTGTATTTTAATTCAAAGATTTTCATCTCAATCACCAATTGCATAAATTTGTGGAGTTTTTGAGGAACGTATTCACCCTCAATATGATAGAATGTTTCATATTGTGAGCGAAGAGTATCCTTCCTTATACTTCTTGTTTCATCACTTTCTTCACAGAGAGTGTGAAGAATCTTCCACAAGGAATTTGTTGTTTTTGCAGTTTTCACACCTGATTAAAAGATCTTCCTGTAAAGCCATACTAAACATGCTATATGCCATAATATCAACGTTGACCTTATTTGCATCTTTAGGTGATAGGTCCTTCAGGCTTACAGATTGATTATTATCCTTATAATCATATCCAAGTGTTGGTGGAATATAAGTACCTTTAGTAATTGATACCCATAAATCAAAATCAAGATAGTTCATATGATTCCTGAACCTGATTTTCCACGATTTGAAATCCACCTTGTTTTCCAACTTTAGAGGTTGGTATGATGATCCACTAAGTGAATTACTCATTTTAGTTAATGTGTTAATAGTCAACTAAAACATAATTTCTCTTGTAAATAATCTAATTAATGACAAACTCTTAATTATTGGTTAATTAAGTTTGTAGAGTTAAAATTAATCAATCCTCCTAATGAAAAATCAACTGATATTGAATTGAGGATGTTTGGTGATATGTTATTGTTTAATTTGTTTCAAAAACTATTGATTCTCGATCAATAACACAAATCTACAAAATAAATTGATGTTGATGTAGATTGATGTTAGTCGAGCAAAGGAACAATACTCGTCAAACAATAGATCAGGGTTTGATGATTTTAATTTGATTTACATAAAATTGTTTAGTAGAATTACTTTGTTGGCTATTGATTAGCTTAACTCAACTTTTATGTTGATTAGATCATTCAATAACATCCCTATATCTGAGTTATGAAGTCTCAAGTCCTTGTAAACACCCTTAAAGCAATTTTACTGAAAATCAATAGATCTAATCAGGAATCTGATAGACCTATTGATATAAACAATCAATTAAACAAATCTAACACTACTAGATCAATTGATCTAGATCAATGAGCACTTGGCTTTGATAACACCTGTGAATTCAAGGATCGCAATGAGTAATAATCAGGTTAGATTGAATCGAATAATGATCTTGGAATTAACACTATTTTAGTTTAATTTATTGATGATGAAATAAAAATTGTAATATTAATCAATGAAGAACTGAACAAATGAATCATAATAAATGAACAATCACAATTGTTTCAAAAGTATTTCATTAAAATTGTTTAACAATTACAATTGAAACACATAACAATTAATAATGCTATTGATGATTTGGTGTAAATGTTGTTGCTGCTAGGATTTGATTCTAAGGTTATGATCCCTAACAATTAGGGTTTTGTGATTGATTGATATATTTATGAATGTTATGATGGATACCTAAAAGTGTGCACCTATGCCTTGTATTTATAGGCTCAGAGAATGTCAGTAGAAAGTTAATCAGAGAATGTCATGATGTGACATTCTCTGAATAAGTTAAAGTAGTCCATAGAAGTTGACTTTATGACATCACTTAGTATGTAACTTGTAAAGTTGATGTACTTCATGATGTACATACAAGTGTCTTGGTTTTTCGTAGGACTTGGTCTTCCTTAGGACTTTTGCTCTTCAGTGGAAGATTTGGTCTTCCGCAGGTCTTTGGTCTACCGTAGGAATTCCTTGACTTCATCCTTAGTAAACTATTCTTCCGTAGAAGATCCTCGGATGCACAAATACTTTGTTTTTGTTGCAGAACATCTACGGAAGCACAAAGTGTTCATCCGTAGATAGTTCTTACACTTAGTCAACTTTCAAAATTGACTAAGTCTAATGTTATTCCTGCAATCACACGTAGATTAACATATATTGGGGTTAACCAATATATTCATGGCAAACAAGAAGAAAAATGTACAAGAGTTTATTACAAATCATGATTAAAGTGCTAAGCCTATACAATGAATCTAGATCTATTGAGACTAGATCTAACAATTTTACTTGATCCTAGTCCTTTCCTATTCTGGTAATAAATCTTTGCATGAAAGGATTAATATATGATGTTCTTGAAGGTTTCCTCTTCAAGAACACATTTTTCTACCTTGGCTTTGCTGGTTACAAGCTCAGCATGGCTTTTAGTTAACTTGACAACAAGATCTTTGATCTAAGTCCTATAATTTGTGTGCTTATATTTTAGAGTAGAAATGGTTTTCTTTAAATCTTCTATTTGAAGTTTATAGTCATTTTCTACTATTTTTAAATCAACTTTCAAATTCTTCAAAGACTCAAGATCATATCTTAGTTTTCAGTTATAATACCAATACATGTTTACTTTAATAATGCATTCAGGAGTACAAAGATGTTCTAGTACCTTTGCTTTATCTTGATTTACCATCAAGGCTTGGCTTGGAGAGACATATTTGTTGATACATATGTCCCTAGTTTATGTACTTAATGTAAAAGTCTGTCATGGCTTACATATGTGTAATGAAACATTGTAATAGTATATGATTTATGTTTTGATGTTTACATTTATATGATTCATATATATAAACCTATTATATAGGTTTGAAGTTTTTATATGATGATTCATGCTAATGGACCATACGCATGAATACATCATGCTAATGAACTAGTCGCACGACTGAACCAGATGACTGGATCAGTCGTACGAATGAGACATGAGATTGACTAAGTCGCACGACTGAACTTCAGTCGTGCGTATGAATCAGTTGCATGGGTCAGTCGCATGACTGAACCATACTAATGGTTCAGTCGCACGAATGAAGACTACAAACCTATAAATGCCATTTAATTCGTGGAAAAATAGAGACTTTTGACACATACTCATAACTTATTCCAAGTTCATAGTTCGCATCTGATGGTCTTCTACTCGTTCAATGTTTATTTAATCATTAGATTGATCGGGTTTGCGTTCTCACTGATTGGATCCCCAATCAAATAGGATTCCGCACTATTTGATATGGTTTCACGCATAATTAGTTAGTACTCAGTATGTACACGGTCCTAATTATATTCTAACTAAAAAATCCAGTCAAAGTCTCCTTTTGCAACAACAACTTCAGCTTGTTGCTTTGGTTGGCTAGGCTTGTTAGTTCTTGGAGCATCATTAGTGTAGTTTGGCCTAAACTGAGTTAACCACCATTTGTCTTGGTGCCTTACACTCCCTAGCAAAGTGGTCCAATTTTTCATAGTTGTAGCACTTTACTTTTCTTTTATACAACCCAAACTTTCCACTGGTCACATTTATAGGAAACTTTCTTCTTGTTCTCTAGTTGAACTTGACTCTTTGAGTAAGAAGATGCATTTGCTGGATTGTCTCCATGTATTCTAGATCATATGAAAAGATGCAATCCAAGTCATCAAGAATGAAAAGAAAGTTGTCGTAACTTTCATCTAAAGACACAAAGGCTTGAAAAGAGCTAGGCTCTTAGAATGGGCTCCCTTGTGTTGATACATCATGTACCTAGTTTATGTTCTTAATGTAAAAGTCTTTCATTTCGTACACATATGTAATGTGAATTCTTAATGAAATATAATATGCTTCTTGATGTTTATTTGTCTTTAAATATTTCATATTATTATTGTATTTGGTATAATTCATATGTATGAACATCATATATAGGTTGAGGTTGTTGTACTTAGTTCTAAGTCAATAATGATTGAGAAATGTGTTCAACATAGTCGGGTGGTTATTCATGCTAATGGACCATACGCACGAATGAATCATACTTATGGACTAGTCGCACGACTAAACTAGGAGACTGGATCAGTCGTATAACTAAGACATAAGATTGATTCAGTCGCACGACTGAACCTTCAGTCATGCGTATGAATCAACCGCATGAGTCAGTCACACAACTAAACCATGCTAATGGTTTAGTGGTACGAATGAATACTAAAAACCTAAAAACACCACATAATTCGTGAAAAAAAGTAGACTTCGAATATTCACAAACCCTAGCCGTCCAGAGCGTCCTAAACAGGCTATCCAACTTCATAGTTCGTTCCTCGTCGATTTCTAATCAATTCTTAACGTTTGTTTCATCGTTAGATGGATCAGGTTGTCCTTCTCACTGATTGGATCACCAATCAAATAGGATTCCGCACTATTTGATCTGGTCTCACACAGAATCCGTTAGTACTCCGTACGAAAACAGTCCTAACAAGTGGTATCAGAGCTTTGGCTTGTGATTTTGCATGGATTCAATTGGTTTTGGTGTTAAAACCTATGTTTTCAATCAAAAGAGTCACCTCTTTGCTCCAAAAAGTGTTTTTGGCGTTTGCATGTGTTAAAGATTCGATTGTTCATCAAATGACAGATTAGGGTTTCTGGAATATTCGTATTTTGTGTCAAAGTGTTCAAAATATTCGATTTTTCAAACACAGCAGCCTTCAATCGCACGATTGGACCATTCGTACGACTGAACCCATTTGTATACTTTCATTCGCATGACTGAACTCAATCGTGTCTTTAACTCGCACGGTTAAGCAGCTCCAGCCTATTGATTACAATTTTCCTGCTCATTCACACGACTGAATCCAATCGCACGACTGAACTCATTCATATCTTTCATTCGCACGAGTGACCCTTTCGCATAGCTCACGCACACGAGTGAATATGTCATGTTCGAAGTTTACCAAGTTTAAAGCAATGGAAGACCAGTTTGCTGCATTCACTACTAGAAAGGACTCGCGTATCTAGAACCTTCTACTTCTGGAGAATGAGATTGGAAACGACAACAAACCACAAAAGCTATTAACTTTGGATGAATACCACAGTGGAAATAGCGGTTTGAAATCTACTTGAATGGAGTTGACCCAAACCTATGGACATCCATTGAGTCTGGTTACATGGTATTAGTCAGTACAAATGGAGTTAAATTGACTTTGGGAGGAATGAGTGAATCCCAGAAGACTCTGCATAATACTGAAAAGAAAGCATATGCATTGTTGACTCAGTCTATACCTAAGGACATATTTGATCAATTCAGTGAGAACAAGCAGTCTAAGAAATTATGGGAGGCCTTGAAAAAGAGATACGAAGGAAATTCAACTCTGAAAGCACAGAAGGAAAAAACTCTTAAGAAGGAATTTTGTTAGGACCATGTACAAACGGAGTACTAACTGATAATGCGTGTATACCTAATCAAATAGTGTGAAATCCTATTTGATTGGCGATCCAATCAGTGAGAACTTCGTTTTGATCAATCTAGAGATTAATGAAATGTTATGAACGATTAGAACATGATCAACTGCAAACTATGAAGTTGGAACAGGTCTCTAGAGTCTCTGGACAGCTAGACTACGTATGTGAGTCGAAATTCTTGAAGTGTTTTCTTTTTTCCACGAGTTAGGTGGTATTTATAGGTTAGGGTTTGTCAATCGTACGACTAAACCATTAGCACAGTTCAGTCGTGCGATTGAATCATACGATTGGTCCATACGCATGACTGAAGGTTCAGTCGTGAGGCTGAGCCAATCTTATGTCTCAATCGTACCACTGATCCAGTCTCTTGGTTCAGTCGTGAGACTGGTCCATTAGCATGAAGTGTTCATGTGTACGGTCCATTAGCATGGTCCATTCGCATGAAGACTTCATACGATTAAGTTTAAACACATTTCTCAACCATTATTTACTAAGAACTATGTAAACAACCACAAACCTATATAGTTAGTTCAATATGCGTTATTACGCAATAAATAATGAAATATTAAACATTAATAGCATCAATCACATATTGCATTTCATTCAACTCCTTCATTACACATATGTAAGACATGAAAGACATTTTACATTAAGCTCCTAAACTAGGTACATATGTATTAACAAACTCCCCTTTGGACCTAGTTTACATTAGTATCTAACATTCTTCATTAGCTCCTCAAACTTCTTGTACTTTTCCTCTCTATTAACTCCGACATTTATCTCGAATGCGAAACAGAGTCGTATGACATTTTGGAACTGGAGGGCTTGTACAATATCTTGCGAGTCATAGAATGATGGCCACTTGTATAATGTATAGACATCGTCTGAAGACAAGTTGGTCAGCCACATAGGGTCAAACACCCAGATAGTTTCCATCTTGCTCTCTTTTTGTAAAACTATGACCGCCTCACCTGTTCTCCAATCATAATACCACCACTTGAAGTGTGAAGTGAAGTCCTGTGGTATTTACCGTAAGGGAATCTTAGACATTATGCACAGAGGACTCCACTTTAGCATGACTTTAGGCTTTCCAGAAATGGGGTCCACTACAGACCTTCGGATGTACCTCTTTGGTTTTTTAGGTCTGACGTTTACCTACCTGGTGTGGTATTCCTTCCTTAGTGCAGCCTTAAACTAGCCTGGCATTTTCCTCGGATCAGCATATAACAAGTTTAGACGCGCCAGCTGGTTGAGCTCAAAACCAGGGAGAGTCTTCAGATCATGTGGGAATCTGAAGTACTCTATACCCTTCTCCCTCTTAACTGCATACACGTTAAGATCTTCAAAATACACCCATGCAATGATCTTGCCTGACACCTTTAGATGTTTCTTGACATTGTATAGCTTGGTGTAGGCATTTGGCTTTTGTGCAGTGCGTTGGACTCGTATCTTAGCAAAACAAGCCGCCCATTCAGCCTTCTTGATATTAACATCAACGTCTGAGGCTTGGGCTTGGCTTTCATTCTTTTCAGTCTCTTTTTCCAACTCATTCAGTTTGTCAAACGAAGCACTGCCGAGAGTGTCACCCAAGTTGGGGATCACATTGCCCTCTCGGTCAGTGTACTCTAGATAGTAGTCTGCGTTGGCATCCTCAATCTCTATTTCATCTACATCGTTGAGCTCATCGACACGGGTCACATCAAAAGTAGGCGCATCTTTGACAATCTCATCTGGATTTCTCATCTGGATTTAGCCTGAACATCTCAGCAAGTTGCTCATCAGTCAGGTTGTGAATGATTTCTCCTT
>BJCM01219933.1:0-15570 GCA_018326385.1 Flaveria bidentis | reverse complement strand
TTCTGATGGAAATTTGTAAGCCTCAATCACTCTTGGTCCACCAAGATTTCTGCTTCTTTTATCAAGTTCCAAAGCTTCAATTTTGGCTATCATAATATCTAAGGAGGTGCTTTCCAAGTCAAGAGTTTTTTTCAGCATGGTTACATTTTGTTTCTAGCTTTCAGGGAGACTATGAAGCATTTTCTTATTCAGTTCTTTGATCTTGTAAGTGACTCCCATAATTTCCAAGTCATTTACCAACTGTACAAATCTGTGCAGTTGTTTAGATATTGATTCTCCCTTGGTGTGGTGAAATGTTTCATACTGATTGACTAGCTTGTCTTTGTTGGTCTCAGCCACCTCACTACTTCCTTCACACATGATTTTCAAGGCATCCCAAACAGCCTTAGCAGTTCCATACTTTTCCAGCCTTTTCAGCACATCCATCTTGAGTCAAAATTGAGTATTCTTTGAGGTCAATCTTGATTTTCATATAGTCATCTTCATCCAAAGTTAAGTCTTCAATGGGCATTCTAACAGTCTTGTAAAGTGTAGCTTGAGCTGATAGAGTAACAAGGATGTGTGGACCCTTGCATATTGAAATCCAGAAATCAGGATGAACAGCTGTGATATAATTTCTAAACCTTATTCTCCACTGTTTAAACTCAGATTTGTATTTAAGCATAGAAGGTTTAGGTGTATGACCAAGTTCAGAATAACTGTTAGAATCCAATTTAACTTGTGTAAGTATAGATTTAGTTGATTTTAAGATTAATTGTGATTAATAAGTTTAACTGGTGACAGCAGTTCTTTCTTTCTTCAAAAGATGGTCTGTAATGGTTTTTCTTGCTTGTTGACAGTAGTTCTTTCTTGGTTCTGAGTATTCTTGTTGTTTACTGAGTAGAGATGATGAAATCCACTACTAGCAACTTGATTATTAGATCAATCAAGTTCTATTCAGTCTATGCGCAGATCTGAAACAAAACCGAGAGCCAAAGCTCTTATACCAATTGACTGGGTTGAGTAAGATTGATATTCTTACTAATAATCGAATTTGATAATCAAGTCAATGATTGAGTGGAGGAAACAAACAATCAAAGAACATTCAATGCAATATAATACTCATAAATGCTTTTGTATTTGTATATATCGAAGTTGATTTACAGAGAATTAATTACAACAGAAATTATCTATCTATCAGCCGTCACCTCAGTACGAGGTAAACTATTTTATTTATAGGCAGACAAGATGCCTTTATAAAATGACTAAACTACGCCTGACCTATTACATCATAAACTAGTCTAAGTCTTGATTCGTATCTCTGCTTATTCATCCGCATTGACAAATGCGGATGAGATAATCTTGATCAACATTTCCACTTTATCATCCGCATTAGTAAGTTGCCATCCGCATTGGTTAATGCAGATGAACAAATACTTATGCCCATTTGGGCGGTCATCCACATTTGTCAATGCGGAAGAGTAACTTGTTCTTCAGCATTAGTATTATGTCTTCCGCATTAGTCAATGCGGAAGAGTAAACACTTGTCCGCATCAGAGTTATGTCTTCCGCATTAACTAATGCGGATGATAACACTTGTTATTTTCTTTGCATATCTTCATCCGCATTTCTTCTTGGACTTGTGGGATTCCAGCTGAGCAATCATCAATTCACCCATTAAGTTGGTATGTATGATCCTTTTAGGGTGCAACATTATAGCAGCAACTTATAATCTGCTTGTGAGCCTCTTTCCTACTCAACCCCTTCCATGTGTTGGAAAAGGGGAGTCAATTCTTCTGGCTCTTTTTCTTTAACAAACCACTCAGCTCTATCCATCTCAAATACATCTTCATCAAGCTCTCCTTTCTTGGCTACATATATCAATGGCCTCTCATCAACTTCATAGAATTCTGGTTCGGAATCATAGTCTACTAATTGTTCATCATCTTCTTCTTTATCAACTAGGCCCTTTCCTTTCTCACCATCTCTGTCAACCGACTTCTCCCTCACCACTTCTTCTCCAACCAGATCCTTTTCAACATCAAATCCCATGTTTATAAACCTAGCCTCTAGAATTTCCTCCTCATTTTCTATTCCCGCATCTTCATTTCTTACTTCACATTCTTTAGCACTAGTAGTAGTTGCTCTAGAAGTGCCCTCTCCCGCCCTAGATGAAGTACCCATGTTCCGGAACAAGTATTTTGAAGTACTAGTCAAATCATCTAACTCAGATTGAGTTAGTTGACTAGGCAGGCCAATTGCAGCTTTAAGTTGGGCAATCTCCTCAAACAACTTCTTCAACAGGCAATTTTGATCCCGTATCACCGAGGCTCTTAAGTTAGCACTCTCATCCCGAGCCTCTGGATGAGGAGTCTCTGGTTCTTAATGAACCACCTTTTCGGCCCTAGGCCTTCCTCTTGTAGACTGTGGTTCAACACCACTTCCACCATGACCTCCACCATGCGAAGCTTTCGATGATCTACCACCGGCCATCCTCTAACACATCATAGGATTCAAACACTAACACGGTCATTTAAGGGAATACCTTAGTTTATGTGAAGTATAGTAAGTCCATAATTACAGTGTCCAGTTGTAATTCGCCACTTACTTTACTCTTCATACCCCAAGTATTACCTATACTGACTACATTAGTATCTAAATCTACTAAAATCACAAAGAACAATTCACATAACATGCACACATAATGCCGGTTAACATTAAGAAAATACCTTATGGCACATAGCTACTCGGACTGGCATCCCTTCCTTCTCCACCCCATTTTCAGTTTAAGTTAGGTTTCTTTTACAAATTTATCCGTTTCATTTAAACATTGGCTCTGATACCAACTTGTAAGGCCCCATTCCCGGGATGATTACAGCTGGCCAATCATCGCTCATAAAACATGTAATTTACATTAACTTACTAAAACATAGCAGCGGAATCATTAAAAACAACATTTTCATTTCATTATAAATGCTTTTGCAGATTAATACAACATTCGTTACAAAACATCGTTTGTTCGCATTACAATGCAAAAACATTAAACAAAAGAGTGTCATCCAAAAAAGAGCCAAGTAGCCACCCCATGCCATCATCAGGAACCTTTACCTACCAACTGGAAACACATAAAAGTTAGTGTTGCTGAGTGAGTTCTAGTTTTATAAAACATTATATTACCTTTCATTTCCTAAAACATTTTCTTTACTATAGCACGTGATCACACATCATACATACATCAAGGTAATAATTATTATCTTCATCATCATTCGTTTCATACATTTCGTACATTTCGGACATTTTTTACTTATCGCACTTTTTGTACATTTATTATCTTTCACTTCTATCTATTTCCTGTACTTAACCCTCCTCTTGAGCAAAAAGCTATATCATCTAGGGTTAAGCAACGAGGACCCCATATCACATATATCGCACATATCGCACGTATGGAGTAGTCACATAGACCAACTCCCCCTGTGTGTGAACCCTTAAGGGTTAGCCAATATCGCACGCTGTAAACACACAGTTGAGCTAACAACTCTCATTGAGTTGTGAACCTCCTTTCATTTGCTTGCAAGACTTTTCATTTGTTCATTATGTTCCACTTTCATTATCTTAAATCTTTCACTTCATTAAGATAATACTTTACGGTCATCATAATAATCACACCACATAAAGTCACATCATCATACATAATAAGGAACATAACATACACTCATACAATCATGCATAATCATCAAACATCATCAATCACACATCATCATGCATGGAATATCATACATCACCCATCACATCATCTATGACTTCAAAAAGTCAACTTACTTTACCCCCGGGAACCTCCCAAGTCAAAGCCTACATTTTATTTTTCCCCAAAAATCAGAAAATATTTCTAAGTCTTTAGGCGCATGGGAACTATGCAGGCACATGGCCTTTCAGGCGCATGGGGAACACTTAGGCGCATGGGCAACTTTCAAGCGCATTGACACTATTGGGGCGCGTGAGTAACACTTAGTCTATTCTGGGCAATTCTAGGCGCATGAGCACTATGCAGGCGCATGTGTGCTTGGGTGCATGAACACTTAGTCAATTTCAGCCTAATTCAAGGTGCATGAGTACTATTCAGTCGCATGAGGTTTTGGGCGCATGGAACACTTAGGCAGTTATTTTCAGTTGGGCGCATGGGCCATTGTTTAGGTGCATGGATAGTCTATATCACACTTAAATAACATAATTTAGTCCCAATCATCATCAAACATGTTCTAAGCTTAAATCTTACATTCTAAGCCACATAATCACTATCATATCATCATCAAACACACACATAGCCCAAAATCAAACCCACCCGTAAGATACACACATACGGGTATAAAACCCAACTTTATAAAAACATTTTCACATGCATTTCCAGCCTTAAAATTATCTAAAACATGTAAAAGAAGTGTTCTAGAACTCACCTTTGGATCGTCTTAGGTGTGACTTCTTTCAAACCTGTTTGCAACTGAGATCAACCACCTAGAAACCCACCAAAAACACACCCGAACACATACAAACATATATAAGCATTTAACCAAGGCTAAGGCCAATTAAGAACATCTTAAAATCGTGAATTCTTACCTTGAATTTGACTCTTGTACTTGTTCTTCAAAATACTTGAGAGTTTCTACTCCTTTTCACTTTCTCTCTCTAGAAATATCTGAATGATATGAGAAAGAGAGGGTGATGGGCGGCCAGGCCACCTTTATCACCAACTTTATTGATTTTGTCCTTTTGACACATTTTATCCCTTAACTTGAGTAATATATCTTTTCTTTCTTTTTCTTCACTTTATTCTTCTTTAATAACTTTAAAAGAATATCCGGGTGTTACAACTGGGATGCCTAGTTCATGGATTGGTGAAGAGCCTCTGCTTCAGTTACTCAAGGTTTGTGTTGGCTAACCTACTAGGAAACCTCCAAAAGGACACATTCTTTATGTATCCTAGGTTTCTTTAGCACATAATCAACTGTGAGCTGGACCAGACTAAGCTTGTCTGTTCAGCTACTCTACATGTCCCTGAAATAAGGCTCACCATCTTCAAGATCTTGAAGTAAGTGTCCACCAACTTCACTAGAACACACACTGACCTTCTTCCAGGTCTGATTGAGCTAATGGCTCTAGGTGACATCCCTATTCACCCCACAGGTGATGAACCCACACCAGTAACTATGCTTGTTTTACTTGCTCACCCCATCAAACACACATATCAGAGATGCAAACGAACCCTTGCTCAGTCTACTCTGATTGAGCTAGCACCTCCTATTCAAACCAAAAAGACTAGAGTGGAACCATGGGCTCCCACTCAGTCAGAGGTCTCCCCATCCTTCTCCTTTAACCATAATATAGGATTTGAGCCTCCTCAGTCTCAATTACTTGAGCCCCAAATCCAGGCTGCAAGACTTCAAGATGAGTCCTAACACTCTTCTGAGAAACCAAAAAGGGACAGCCCAACCAAAGGCTTAATGCCACTAGACATTGACCAAAGTCCCGGGTCACTAGGCTTCACTTATCTATCATTTACTGGCCTTTTATTCATAACTGATGAGGAGATTACGTCTCTTCATGGCAATGAAGTTGATCCACAACACCATCTAACGGATTTACAGAGCTTAGAGGGACCTCTTATCTCTAGCCCACATCAGTTAAAACCAACTGAGGTGAGTCCCACAAATGTGGAGGGGACTCATGTAGATTTAGCTGCCACTACTCAAGGAATCTCATTGGATCCTCAAGCTAGTGGTACCATCTCTAAGACTGAATCTATGGTAGCCGTGCCTTTTGATGACTCTAAAATAGACATCCTTAGGCAAGGGAAACTAGGGTGCCAAGAAACCACATCTGGTGGTAAGGATGAACATACAAGGTATGTTACCTCATCTCCTCGTGATTCTTCAAAAGAAAATGATGGAAGTATGCTACTCATCATTTAGGACCTATTTTCTAAAGTCTCAAATCATGAATCAAAGGTTAAGACTTTAGAGTATAGGTCTGCCACTCATCAACTTTAGATTAAAAATCTCAAGGCTCAACTAGCTAAGAAATAGATTGAGAGTGTTCAAAGACAAACAAGGGGGAGAGTGTTCAAAGACAAACAACATAGGAACCACCAAGCCAAGCTTTAACTTTTCTATCTGCTAGATATTTGGCTCCCACTTCAACTGTATTTCCTAAGCATTCACAATTTGTCCTGCAAATGGACCCAAGGATACTAAGAGATCTCAACAGGATCTTCTCCAAGTTCCTATTGAGATCTTCTTTAGATCATCCTAGGCCTGATATGTCTATGACATACTTTGGAGCTAAAGAGTTTCAGAGGTTAAGTGCACCTTCTACCATTATGGAAGAAGTTGGTCAACCACAGGTCCAAATGGAATCTGAGATTCATGCCGAAGGTGAAATGAGGACTGATGGCCCAACAATTGAAATAGTTGGGACAGATAGTGCATTCTCACAAACTATCAAAGCTGAAATCAAAGCCTCAGAAGAACATGTTAAATCTTCCGAATCTGAGATGGAAGTTGTGGAAAGTCTGTTCTCCTTGTCCGAGGATCTAATCATCACATATGAAATTTTAGAGCTGGCATCTAAAGTGAATAGTGAGGAATTTCTTAACCGACCCCTAGCTCAGACAACTTCACTATCTCCATCCACCATGTCTCAACATGAACCCTTTATCCAAGAACCACCAAAGTCTAGCACTTCTAAAAAAGATAAAGGAAAGAAGAAAATGCAGGAGCTTCAGGAGGAAGAGAGGATTGAGAAACTCAAAAGAAAAAGGCAGACTCTCAACTGGGGAAGTTGCTAGTTGACAGTTCCAAAGCTGCTGCACCCAACCAAGAGGTAGTCAACAACAAGAAAAGGGTGGAGATCATTCACAGGCTCATCAAGCTTGGAGCTGTCACTAAAGATATACTCTTGCTACCACTAAAGGAGTTAGTAGAGCTAGAAAAGGCAACCATGTTGCAGACTGAACAAAGGGAGGAAGCAACAAGGTTGGTCTTAGAGGAGGAAAGAGAAAGGGAGAAGAGGGAAGCTGATAGCAACTCAGGGAGGAAATGATATTTTTCCTAACCTCTAGGGATTTCTCTCTTCAAGAACTATCTTCACATGATAATGACACAATCCTATGGCTCTTCAACAAAGAGTAGGATCATCTAGAGAAAGAGAGGAAGAAAGATGCGAGAGAGAAGTTGAGGTAGAAGAAGAAAAAGGAAGAATAAGCTGGGGTCACTGCCGCCTAGAAGATAGGTGAGAAAGCCTGGATGAAGGATTACCTTTAGGCTCATGGCTTCTCTAGTCGGTAGGTGCGACCTATGTCTGAGAAGACACTCCAGCGACATGTTAGTGATATCAAGGCTGACATTCGCTTGGGAAAGAGGAAAGAGAAATACAGAGGGGTGCAGGGGATGATCTTCAAACGAATACCTCAACCCCAACCTACAAACCAAACTCAACCCCAACCTGAACCTCAACCTTTCCCATTTCCTTTCGTAACCAAAACTGAGCCTATTTCCGAACCCTACATTCTTGAACCTACACCAACCACCATACCTATCTCATCACCACAACCACCTCAACTAATCATCATTCAACCTAAAACCTTACCTACAACCCAAACTCCATTACTACCCAACAACCATCCAAACCATTCCCTCAGCCTTCTAGACATCTCTCCTTAGAGGAGTTTAAGAAGATCAAGATGAAGCTCAACAAATGCACAAGATTAAGTGACATCTCCTGTGAGGAGTGTTCTATCAAGCTAACTAATAGTGATGGATCCTCATGTTCCCTCCAAGAGTTCAATTCCTTGATCTGCCAAGAAGAACATTGGACCAAGTTGTTAAACTACTTGGCCTCAACTCTGACTCACTAAATGATGAAGAGAAGAAGCTAAGAAGAAAGTTCGTGACTCTACTGGATACTAAGAAAGGGGACAAGGTTTCTAGTCAGTCTTTTGTGCCTAGAAAGAAAATTATCAGGTGGAGGTTTGATGAAGCCTCTCACAACATTGTTTTGCAAAGAGAGAATGGCGAGAGCAACAGGCTGAATGCCTCTTCCTTGCTACATTCTAGCAGATTCAATATTGTTGAGTTAGCAGAAAAGACATTCTCCAATCCCTCCAACTCCAAAATAGTTGTTCACATCAGAAATCGTATAAGTCGCCTTCATCTTGCTCAGCTAACCACAAAAGCCAAGATTGAAGAGGAGTTGAAGTTGAGAGAGAACGAAGACAAGGAAAGGTCAACCACCAAAGGCAAAACCTTTCTATAGATAGTGGAAGGCCTTGTATTAGAACCAATAGTTAGATGGGAGTATGACTATAACTCCCGTAAACTAATCTCTTCAGAGGGACTCAGTAGAGGGTATATATCATTCAAAGTGACAGACTGGATCTCCTATCTACGAATGATTTGTAGAAACTTCTCAGCACTATTCCGGGAAGAATAAATAAACAAATAAGTGTCTGCTTTCCCTGGTGTTGAAAGTTTTGAGAAGCAGGAACAAGTGAGGTTTTGGTAGCATTAGCCTACAGGGAGTTTGTTGGATCAAGAAGAAGGATGGTGCAACAAAAACTAAACACTTAGACTATTTTTGGTACAACTTGTAAAGGACTTCTGAAGCTAAGTATAGAACTTCCGAAGGATATGGGATTCTTCCGAAGGCAAAGGGCAGAATCAACCTCCGAAGGAAAAGCTCCAACTTCCGAAGACAAAGTCTTCTCTTCCGAAGTTTAAGACCTAGAAGAATTCAATGATAAGGACTTCCGAAGTAGAAGTTCCCAAGCCATTGAAGAAGCAATCTCTTTCGAAGTATAAAAGGCTTCGGAGGAATTTTTTCTTTCGAAGCCAATTAAGCTTCAAAAGATGTTGTTATGAACTAGTGGACATAAGTATGGTCTCTGACACTCCACTGCAGACCTCTGATACTTCATGGCATTTTCCCAAAAGGCCATGTGGTTGACTATACTTTATTCCATTGTTCACCTTTATATGTTAGTATAAGTTACCAACTTTAGTTGGTGACAAAAGGAAGGTCATAGACATGTTATGAGTACCATATCATAGATAAAACATTATCTAAGATACCTTAAACTATAGCTTTGTAGTATCTGCTTTAGTTTGAGGATTCTAATAGGTATCAAATGATATCCAGCTATAGATAGTAGTATATATAGTTTCTCATTGTAACTCTTGTAGTAAGCTTGTAAGAGTCTTGTCAACTTTGAGTTGAGAGATAACATATACAAGTATTTTGAAAATTATTCTCTTGTGTTTTTATGTGTTACTTAGTATATTATAATCAACTCTTAGAAGAACTCTGCTTCTTGGGTGTTTGTTATCTTGAGTATTTGTTAGTGAAATACTTGTGTTGAGTATCAAAACCGATGCTGCATAGAAATAATTTACTAAAACTGCTTTACAAATCAAGCATAATGTCACCCACAAAATATGTTGCAAATCAACCACAACTACTACAAACAAAATATAAAAGATACAAACTACAACCACCATTTAAATATGTTTAACTACAAAGAGGTTGCTTCCACTAACTCATGAAATCATTCAATTGTTTTTTAAATGTTTCTTGCAATTGTTGCATTTGTTGTTGAGGTTGTTGTGCTTGTAGTTGAGTTTGTTGTGTTTGTAGTTGCAACTCCTCCCTTGCCGTCCTCTCCTCTTCAAATCGGGTTTGCATTTGACCTTGAAAAGTTTCAACCTACAAATTAATTAAACATGTATAATAGTTAGTGAACAAACAACATAAAATAGTACAACAATAATAACATCAACATACTTTTAGTTGTGATTGTCGATAATCAGTATATGATGGCGCAATCCTATAAAATGAGGATAGTGTTCCAGTCACCACATAATTAAGATCCGAAGATCCTATCCTGAATACCCAACTTGTGCGACCCGTCTGCTTGCACACGCGCCCAAACATCGGGATCATCCTCACTAAAGCTCTAACCATACACCCCTGTCATCTCTTGCAAATAATCATCCTACAATTCATCAAAATATGATTTTTAATGTACTAAATGTTGATACAATTAATATATTAAAAATAATACATATAACTTACGTAAGCTTGTTTAGATTGGTCTGTGCAAAATTCCCCTTCCAAGTTATTGATGTCAAACTCTCTGGCCCACAGTCTTGCTTTTGATTTTTGGTGAGATGAGTATCAAGGAATATCTCTTTGAATAAAGGTTCCCTACCCAATTTTCTTTTCTAAATAAAAATAGATAATAGTTAATGTAATATGCATTAAAATATAAACACATAATATATACATATATATATATATAATTATCTTATAAGTCTAAAATGACGTTCATCATATCCTATTGACCCGCCTGTGTGTCGAGAAGTTTTGCCACTACTATCAGCACTCCCGCGGTTGTGTGCCACGATTTCAGACTTATTTTGCCAGTCATCCGTGCTCCATATCTATAAGAAAGAAAAATATATATTAAGTATCTAAATCAATAAATATAAAAAAATAAGAACCTATTAACTTTCTTACATCACAAAAGTCCTACGCTATGAGCTACCAAATCGGACAAAAAGTTACGAATTATCTTGATGTCCTTGAAATTACCTGCCTGAATAATTTGTCAAGTTGTGATAGCTTTTTGTGTAGATTGTTTTCTCAAAGTACTCATGATATCTCCATAACGTCCCTTTAGCATGTTATGAAATCCCTTATAAACATCTAAAGCACAAGCACAAGATGTATAAATATATAATTACTAAATTACCTTAAACCGATTATACATATTGGCAAGTTCATCCTTTGGGATCTTTTTATATGTGTCCCAAGGTCCACGTACATACTGATGTAGTATAAAAGAAATACTTTTATGGACCTCATTTAAAGCAAACCTACAAATAATAATATAACCAAATATATTTATAACATTATTAAACAATAAAGATTAAAGTGCAAAAATGAAAGACATACTTGTCGCCAATTCGGGACAAGTCGAATCACATAGAGAGGGATGGTCCGTGGTATCCTCATTGTCACTATCATCTTGATCATAAACATCATCCACATGGTCATAGATCGAGTCTAGGTGTTGCTCGAATCTCTGCTGATGGATAACCCCTACCATATCACCCATAGGATCACCCATACCCCTATGACTACTACTACTTGGGCTAGTATGTTCCCCACGAAAGAGGACACGTCCCAGAGTAATATCTCTATCCGATAGAAATATCATCTATAGGATAGCTCGTAATTCCACGACTACTTGCGTTAGCACCAGGCCTATAGCCACGTGATGATGGTTGCTTGCCTGATCTACCCACAAGAAGAGGGGTATGCCCACGAGCAGCAACACGACTACCACGGCTACCAAACATGTAACACCTGGATATATTTTAATAAAACAAGAAAGAAAGAATAAAAAAGAAGAAAGAGAAAGAAATGTAATAGAACCCAAGTAAAGGGGTCAAATGTGTAAAAAGGTACAAAACTTTATATAATTTTGTACAAAAGCAACATGGCCGCCCATGCCATATTACTTTTCACCTTTTCAATAGGATTTTAGAGAGAGAGAGAGCAGAAGAACTTTTGGCTTTCTAGGGCAAAGAAGAAGAAGTTTGAATTCAGGTAAGAATTCTTGGATTTAGATGTTCTTGACCGGCCTATGCCTTGGTTGTGTGTTTATGTGTGTTCGGTTGTGTGTTTGATGGGTTTCTAGGTGATTGGACTCAATTTGCAATCGGGTTTGAAGGAAGTCATACCCAAAGGCTGTTAAAGTGAGTTCTAGATCCTCTTATTTACTTTTTTTAAATTAATTTGGGGTTGGAAATGCATGTATGAACGTTCTTATTTATTTTGGGTATTGCACCTGTAAGTTATGTGTGTATGTTTGTGGATGGGGTGTAATTTTGGTTATTTATGATGTCATGATGATGTTATGTTCATGCTTTGATGCTTAGAATGTAAGATATAAGCTTAGTACATGTTACCTTGTTGTTTGGGTTTGGGTTAGATTGATTTTGAGGTGTGTTGGGTTCCCTTGCACCTAAATAGTGGTCTAGTGCACCCAACAGTATAAACTGCCTAAATGTTTCCATGCGCCCAAACCCCATCCGCCCAAATAGTATCCATGCGCCTAAGATTAGGCTAAAACTTACTAAGTGTCTAGATGCCCAAATAGCCTATGCGCCTAGGCACTCATGCACTTGCATAGTGCCCATGCGCCAAGAAAGTTGCCCGAAAGTGACTAAGTGCTGGCCATGCGCCCATATAGTGCCCATGCGCCTAGAACTTTCCTATGCGCCTAAGTGTTCCCATGCGCCGAGAAGTCCATGCACTTGCAGAGTGCCTATGCGCCAAAGTGTTCGCATGCGCCCAGAAGGCCATGCGCTTGTATAGTGCCCATGTTCCTAAAACTTAGAATATTTTCTGAGATTTTGGAGAAAATGTTAAATGTTGGCTTTGACTTGTGTGGCTCCCAGGGGTAATGTAAGGTGACATTTTGAGGTCATAGATGATGTGATGGGTGATGTATGATGTGATTAATGCTTATGCATGATGATGATGTATGATTATGTATTTTATGTATGATGTGTTTCCTTATGTTCCTTATTACATATGATGAAGCGACTTTACGTGGTGTGATTATGATAATGAACGTAAAGTATTATCTTAACAAAGTGAAAGAATTAAGATAATGAAAGTGGAACATAATGAACGAATAAAAAGTCTTGCAAGCAAATGAATGGAGGTTCACCACTCAATGAGAGTTGTTAGCTCAATTGTGTGTTTACAGCGTGCGATTGTGGATAACCCTTAAGGGTTCACACACAAGGGTAGTTAGTCTATGTGACTACTCCATACATGCAATATGTGCGATATGTGGAATATGGGGTCCTTGTCGCTTAACCCTAGATAATATAGCTTTGTGCTCAAGAGGGGGGTTTAGCATATGACAAGATCTAGATAGAAGTGAAAAAATAATAAATGTACGAAAAGTGCGATAAGTACGAAATGTGCCAAACATGCGAAATGTACGAAATGTATGAATGAACGATGATGAAGATAATAATTATTACCTTGATGTACATATGATGTGTGATCATGCGCGATAGTAAAGAAAATGTTTTATTGAATGAAAGGTAATATAATGATTTCGTAAAACTAGAACCCACTCAGCAACGTTGACTTTTATGTATTTTCTAATTGGCAGGTAAATGTTGGTGAGGATGGCACGAGGTGGCTACTAGGCTTTTGTAACGCCCCGAATATTGTCTAAGCGAGCCAAATAATAATAATGGGCTTAGACGAGATCATTTAATGAAAATAAGATGGATATGGGTTATATACCGATTTAACTCTTCAGGTTATGTGTTTGGCGAGTTTAAGGTCCCGGGAACGGCCGGTATATATAAACGGATCAGCTTGAGCGTTTCTTATTTGCAACTCAACACTCTAGTTCTAGAGAGAGAGTAAAGAGAGAAAGTAGAGAGAATTGAAGATTCAAGGCTTCGTTTATCTCGGGATTTATGATCGGTGTTCCTGGGCATCCAAGCAACAAGAAAACACCAAGAATCTAGGTAAGACACATCATTTAATCATTGCTTTTGATGTAAACCCGGATTCTAGGGTTTGGGTTTTTTAAAAGTGACAAAGATTCGCCCAAAACTCACGTTTTTGAGTAAGAAAACATGTAAGAAGCTTACATATAGCTTATTGGGGGATAAACCAAGGTTTGGATGTAAAAGATTGAAGTTTTGGGTCAAAAATGGGGTGGTTCGTAATTTTCAGCCCGTTCTGCGAAACTGGGTATTCATCCGGTGAAGCTGTGGATGTTCCTACGAAACTATAGTTTCACAGGTAGTTTCGTAGATATGGCTTTCCAATGAAAGTTGGGCGAAAATGGCAGCGAAGATGCTAGTGAAACTTCCATCGAAGATGCTAGCGAAACTAGCAGCGAAACTGTCGGCGAAACTAGCAGCGAAACTGCCGGCGAAACTAGCAGCAAAACTGCTAGTCTGGCAGCGAAATTAGCAGTGAAAATAGGCAGAAATTAACTCCTTTGAGTGTTACTATCTACAGGTTGTGCAGTGCAACCCTTGCTTTGTAAGCTTGATTGAGAAGCTACTCATTGAGTACATGTGAGTTCTAGATACCCAATTTTAAAGGTTTTGAACTAGTTTGGGGCTAGATATGCATACTAAATATACATTTTAGATATGCGTTGCCCCTTGGACGCAGCCAGGGGCGTTGCCCCTTGGACCCCACTAGGGGTTGCTACCCCTAAAACCCCGTTGTCAGGGGCTACCGCCCCCAAACCCCCGTTGTCCCATAGTGGGTCAGTTATGTTTTATGATGATTTATGCTAGATATGCGTATGTTTATGTATGTGAATGTATGTGTTTATGATGATGTATGATGATGTTGATGTATGTTGATTATGTATGCTATATATGTTATGTACGATATGTTTTCTTATGTTCCTTATTATGTTTGATGACATGACTTTACGTGTTTGGTATTGATAATGAACGTAAAGTATTATCTTAACAAAGTGAAAGATTTAAGATAATGAAAGGGGAAAATAATTAAAAAACGAATGAAAAGCATTAGAAGCAAATGAAAGGAGGTTCACAACTCATTGAGAGTTGTTAGCTCAACTGGGTGTGTCTACAACGTGCGATTTTGGCTAACTCATAAGGGTTCATACACATAGTAAGAGTTTAGTCTTGGTGACTGCTCCAATACGTGCGATTTCCTAATTACTATGTGTTATACAGCGTGCGATTTTGGCGAACCCATAAGAATTCACACACAGGGGGAGTCTGTCCTAGTGACCACTCCATACGTGCGATATAGGGTCCTTGTCTCTTAACCCTAGATGAATTGCTTGGTGCTCTAGAGGGGGGTTAAGTATATGACAGGACCTAGATAGAAGTGAAAGATAATAAATGTATGAAAAGTGCGATAAGTACGAAATGTGCGAAATATGCGAAAGGCACGAAATGCACGATGATGAAGATAATAATGATTACCTTGATGTATGTATCATGTGTGATAACGTGCGATAGTAATGAAAATTTTTATCGAATGAAAGGTAATGCAATGTTTTAATAAAACTAGAACTCACTTAGCAACGCTGACTTTTATGCATTTTCCATTTGACAGGTGAGCATTGCTGAGTATGGCGCGGGGCAGCTACTTGGCATTTTTGGATGGTATTCTTTTGTATAACATTTTTGCATTTTAATACGAACGAACTATATTTTGTAATGAACGATGTATTATTTTGCAAAAGTGTTTATTTAAAGGAAATGAAATGTTTGTTTAAAGTGTTTCCGCTGCATGATTTTGTTGGATCCTTTATGCCCAAGACTCATAGAACATTGATGTGGTTAGTACGTTATGATCCAAGTCGGGTCATACCCAATAACAAGCTTAGCAAACACCAATTAATATTTAATTGATGATATGATCATGCAATTAAATAAATACACCATTTTAGAAAATGGGTTTTCTAAATAGATTGTGTGTGAGAAAGAACAACTTATAAGGATAATT
>BJCM01219932.1:0-21357 GCA_018326385.1 Flaveria bidentis | reverse complement strand
ATCATCCTTCTTTTCATCTATTTTGCTGCTGAAAGGTAGTTTATGGCAGCTCTTTTTATAGCTGTCAATAATGTCTATTTTGAGTTGATATAGCTAGTTTTATTCACATATATAAGATCCTTATGTTCTTGGGTTTGTTCATATCTTATAACATCAATATGGAACCTGAAATTTCAGAATATAAAGTATGTTATAACTCTCTTTCTGCTGCGTTTTTCAGAAAGTTTAAACGGTTAAACAATGTCACTATGTTCTAACAAACCTCAACACTTCATTCTCCCTCTAGTCGGTCCAATGGCCTTCATTCTCCCTCCAGTCGGCAGAATGGCCTTCATTTTCCCGCCAGTCGGCAGAATGGCCTTCATTCTCACTCCAATCGGTCGCCTAGCCCTAGCTGATACAGAATGCAGTTCATCCCGACTGCAGCCAAGGGTTTTCGGCCTCCAAACTCATCTAAACCCATTTTAAGTCCAAATCAACCATCCTAAACCTTAGGGAAACATACCCCGACCTCAGTCAAGCATACCCAAGCCCGAAATCAAGTCCCAAACGAATCATACACATACACAAATGCATAAAAACGGGTTTACACCCAAAAACTCGAAAAAGGGTTTTCAGATGCGTTCCAGCCCCAAAATAATTCAAAATCGTGTAAGAGAGGGGTCCTAGAACTCACCTTAACGATCCCGTCAAGTAGAGCTTTGAATTGACATGCTACACGTCGATTTTGGCCGCTCGAACCAACCCGAACCTACCCGAACCAACACTTCTTCTCTTTTTCTCCTTCTATTCTCCTCTCCTCTCTTCTTGGCTGAAAATGGTAAGAATGGGGTGTCTCCCCCTTTATTCATCGAAGTTTCTCTCGTTGGAGAGTCTGGTCCCTCGACTTTGGACTTTATTTCTTTTTCTTCTTTCGACGGCTTCAAACAAAATTTCCGGGTGTTACAAGTCCACCCCCCTTAAATAGGTATCATCCCCGAAACCAGTTGTTCCTTGAACCATTGCGGGCAATATTGTCTCATCTCTTTTCCAACTTCTCACATGAAATCCAATCGCACTACATCGTTTATCAACATACCACTTCTGGTCTATCTTTGGCTACTTCCATCAGGGCTTTGATCCTTTCGAGCTTCTCAGTCGTAGCCTAAGTCACTTCAATATTTCCCATTCATCATTTGGTGCTCGGCCTTCACTTGTAGACAATTAAGGCATTTACTCACTTACTTCATCATATCATGCTTCATACCTTACATCGGCCAAGTAGGCAATACGTCCACGTCTTACGCACTTTCCCGCCACTGCAATCGAAATCACCTTCGGAATCATCGTGATTCGATCGCCTTAAACCGTCGCCATGATCCCGTCGGGCGCTGTCAACCGTATCATCATTTTGCAACACACCATGTTCGCTCCGTAGTCCGCCAAACAATCCACTCCTAGGACTACATCAAAGGATTTATCTATATTCTTACCACTAACAGGCAACTTAGCACAAAAAGCAACAGGAATGGAACTTTTACCAGCGCCAAAATTGAATAACATAAAGGCTAAGAGTTGATTTACTAGAAACGTACCTGACACGACATCGGGGCCCATCATAGCTTCTTCTGATCTTCTTCACTCCCGAACGTTCCGCCCTTGGCTTCTTACAATCCCTGCTCATGTGGCCAATTTCTCCACAATTGTAACATCTCACAGTTCCACATTCTCTAGCCACATGACCAGGCTTCCCACACTTGAAGCAAGTGTTTGGTCCCCTCTTGCATTATCCTGAATGCTCCATCCCGCATTTACCACATCTGTTTGTCCCCGCACTAGGTGTCACCATACGGCGGTCATCCCCTCGGGCGTGCTTATTATTCATTGAGTCACCACCCTGTCAAGTTCTCTTTCCCTTCCTGTTCCGGTCTCTATCACCTTTCTCTCCATCTTTTGCCACCATCACCACCATAGTTCTTTCATCATACAACCTCCCTGCCAAATCAACTACCGAACTAAATGTGCTCGGTCGAGACGTGCCATCTCTTGATCTTTCGGGAAAAGGGTATCACCTGATCCGGCACCAGACGTGCCATCTCGTTGAATTTGGTGGTGTACAGCTGATACGTCATTGTTCCCGCCTCTAACTGCAGGAACTCTATTTCAACCTTATCCATTTCACAGTGAGGATAAAACTCCTCAATCACCAGTCTTTTCATCTCAGACCATCTCATCCTTCCAATAGCCTTGCTTCCCTCAACTTGGACTATGTTGTCCCACCAACACAAAGCTGAGTCCACGAAAGAATGGGTAGCAAATTTTATTTTCTGATCTTCTTGGCACTTGCTGATATTTAGAACAGCTTCCATTTCCCTCACCCACCGGTGAGCAGTAGTAGCAGTGTCGTTTCCATCAAAAGTAGGGGGCTTGCATCTCATAAACGCCTTGTAGTTACAGCCTCGTGCCACCTCCTGCACAAGCTCTTCCTCCTCTTCTTCCACTTCGTCATCGAAGAAAACCGTTTCAGTCTCGGGCCGTCTCCTTTCGCCCGAAGGTCTACCCCTTTCCTGTCTCTCCCCACCTCTAACAGCCTTTATCACCTCGGTCACCACAGATGGAAAGATAGTCTGCACGGCCTGATGCACTTCCTCCGCAACCGCCTCTCTCATCGAGGCTCTCAGGTTAGCACTTTCATCACCGCCCCCCGGATGAGGGGACTCGGGTTCTTCGTGAACTACTCTTTCAACCCTAGACCTTCCTCTTGTGACTCGTGGTTCAGCACCACGTCCACCGCCACCTCCACCTCGTGAAGCTTTAGAAGATCTACCACCAACCATCTTCTAACAAACACTAAAAGATTCAAAGACCAACACAGTCATTCAAGGAAACAACTCAGTTTATGTCAAGTATAGTAAGTCCCTAATTACAGTGGCCAGTTATGATTAGCCACTTACATTACTCTTCATACCCTAAACATTACCTGTCCTGACTACATCAATATCTAACTACCAGCAACACATAAATCACATAACATGCGCACATAACACCGGTTAACATTACGAAAATACCTGATGGCACGCAACTACTCACATTGGCATCCCATTCCCATTCCGTCCCATTCTCAGTTTAAGATTAAGTTTTTCAAAATATTTACCCAATTCACTAAAACTTTTGCTCTGATACCAACTTGTAATGCCCTGTTTTCAGGACGCTTACAGCTGGATTCTCATTGCTCATAAAACATAATATTACATTTCACTTTCATAAAACATTGCAGTGGAAACATTAAAAACAATATCTTCATTTCATCAAAATACTTTTGCAAAACATTACAACCATTCATTTCACAATTTCTTTTACAAAAGCATTATAATATTGGATTCCCTTCATAATAAGCTGAGTTGCCGCCCTGTGCCATCCTTAGCAACATACCTGCCAACTGGAAACACATCAAAGTCAGCGTTGCTGAGTGAGTTCTAGTTTTATAAATAAAAAATACTTTTCTTTCGTAAAACTGTTCCTTTACTTTCTTTCAAATTCATACTATACTTTAAATTTGCTCGTGATCATACATCATACGTACACATAGATAATATGATTATTATCTTTATCATTACGTTCGTTAACTTTCGTTCATTCAACATACGTCATTATCTTTCACTTTTCTCGTGATCCGGTCAGACATTACCCTATCCGTGGCACTCAGCCACGATTACTGAGGTCGAATGACAAGGATCTGTATCGCACATTATTATGATAATTCATTAACGTTCATTTAATACATAGCGCACGTTCGCACATTTCATACTAATTATCATTCATTTCTTGTGTAGATCCTGTTAAGCTTTACCCTCCTCATGGCACTCAGCCATGATTACTAAGGTCGAATGACAAGGATCTCGTTCGTTCATTATCGCACTTTTGTTCAAATTGCACCTTGGAATCATCGTACCCGAAGTATATATCGCACGGATCGCACACATAAGGAAGCCAGAATCGCACGCTATCTTATGGGTTAGCCAAGATCGCACGTTATATAAACTACATGAGGCAGCCAAAATCACACGCTACCCTTATGTCGTCCATCGCACCAATCGCACCATCGGGGTGGTCACGAAGACTGACTCCCCCTTTGTGTGAGAACTCTTGGGGTTTAGCCAAAATCAAATTCCATCTCATGGGTTAACCAAGATCGCATGCTAGATAAACCACACGAGGTAGCCAAAATCACACGCTACATAGCACACAGTAAATACCACATTGCACGTATCAGAGCAGTTACTAAAACTAAACTCTCACTGTATCTATGTCCCCTTGTGAGTAAGCCAAGATCGCACTCTATGATACACACACAGTTGAGCTAACAACTCTCAATGAGTCATGAACCTCCTTTCTTTCTTTCGCAAGCCATCCTTACTCTCATTCATTCTTTTGTGCTCGCATTCATTCATTACATTCCTATTTACATTATCTTCCACTTTACGTTACTTAACACTTTCATTACATTCATTAACGTTCAACGCAAAGCCAAGGGAAGACATACATACATAATAAGGAACATACACATAATCATAAATATACATCATCACCATATAGGCATCATCATACATACATAACACACATCTAACATACAATGCATCACACTCACCGCCAGGCATACATCACACATAACATCATACACATCATCGTCATCAACTCATCATCATACATTGTCTTGCATCATCCATGCCCATCTCATCATCTACAACCCCGAGGGTCTGAATCTATGTCCTCACTTTCCGAAAGTCGGACAATACTACGGGGCGTATGGACACCCTTCAGTAAGTTGGCCTCCATGCGACTAGCACTTCATCCGGGCGACTGGCCCTCCGTTCGGGCGACTGGCCCTCCATTCGGGTGACTGGACCTTCATTCGGGTGACTGGACCTTCATTCGGATGACTGGACCTTCATTCGGGTGACTTGACCTTCACTCGGGTGACTGGACCTTCATTCGAATGACTGGACCTTCATTCGGGTGAGTAGACCTTCATTCGGGTGACTAGACCTTCATTCGGGTGACTGGACCTTCATTCGGGTGACTAGACCTTCATTCGGGTGACTGGACCTTCATTCTCCCTCCAGTCGGCCGAATGGCCTTCATTCTCCCTCCAGTCGGCCGAAAGGCCTTCATTCTCCCTCTAGTCGGCCGAATGGCCTTCATTCTCCCTCCAGTCGGTCGAATGGCCTTCTTTCTCCCACCATTCGGCCAAATGGTTTTCGTTCTCCCTACAGTCGGCCGAATGGCCTTCATTCTCCCTCCAGTCGGTCGCCTTGCCCTAGCTGATGCAAAATGCAGTTCATCCCGATTGCAGCCGAGGGTTTTGGTCTTCCAAACTCATCTAAACCCATTTTAAACCCAAATCAACCATCCTAAACCTTGGGGAAACATACCCCGACCTCAGTCAAGCATACCCAAGCCCGAAATCAAGTCCGAAACGAATCATACACATACACAAATGTGTAAAAATGGGTTTACACCCAAAAACTCTAAAAAGGGTTTTCAAATGCGTTCCAGCCCCAAAATCATTCAAAATCGTGTAAGAGAGGGGTCCTAGAACTCACCTTAACGATCCCGTCGAGTAAAGCTTTGATTTGACACGCTACACGTCGATTTTGGCCGCTCAAACAAACCCGAACCAACCCGAACCAACACTTCTTCTCTTTTTCTCCTTCTCTTCTCCTCTCCTCTCTTCTTGGCTAAAAATGGTAAGAATGGAGGGTTTCCCCCTTTTTATACTCCCATTCATCGAAGTTTCTCTCGTTGGCGAGTTTGGTCCCTCGACTTTGGACTTTATTTCTTTTTCTTCTTTCGTCGGCTTCAAAGAAAATTTCCGGGCGTTACATGAACGTACATATATACTCGAAATTACAAGGGGAATCAAAGCCCCATGTCTATTTCTATAAACGTATTCGATTTGGTGTTTGAATGGATCAAGGTCAAAGTAGGGTTCATAGGATTTGAGGGGAAATTTTATTGGTTGTGTTTTATAATTTTAAAACGGTTACCTAACGCGGTTGAGAGCCTTGGTTCACGGGTTAAGTCTTTGTTCCCACATTCTTGAGGTCGCGGGTTCGAACCCGGGCACCCTCATGTAATTTTTTTAAGCCTTTTGTCCTTAAATTAATTATAGAAAATTTCCAATAAACAAAAAAATGGTTTTGTAAAACTTAAATATTTTTAAAGACCAAAAATAATTTTCTGTTATTTTTCTCAATTTAAATAATTAAAAATATTTTTAATAAAACATTTTAAAGGTTATTCTTGGGTTCTTTATATTAAAATAGATTTTAATAATTAGTAAATTATTATTGGTCCAAACGTTTCCTTTAAATATATTCATCATTTAAATCACGTTATTTTAAATGGAGATTATTTGAAATATTATAAATCAATATATATATATATATATATATATATATATATATATATATATATATATATATATACGCGTGTATTTAACCCATGGGAACTCACCAACTTTCAAAGTTGACCCTTTATTTCTAACATGTTTTAGGTTTGATACTTGAGGATCTCTTCGTGCTCATATAGGACTTGACTTAGTTTAATTGAAAATCATATGTTATTGATTATATTTTTTTATATTGTAATGTTCAATGAAAATGATATTTAATAATATTTCAACTTATTAAGTTCCATGTGCTATGAACAATCATTTCACATTCGTCTGCCTCAATGATTCCACCATCGATTGGGGTGTGACAGATTGGTATCAGAGCCATGGTTATAAGGATTTAGGTTATTAGAAATAGAATGACCTAGACTATAACTAAGTACCCTTAAGCATGAGTCATCTCATGTAATTTATATGCTTAAATAGGATTTTATGTGCCTTATGTGTTTATACTTGATTATGTGATTATATGCATTATGTGCTTATTCTTATACTTTGAATCTTATCAATACACACACGAATCTTAAATCATATTATAAGGCATTATGTGCCTAAATCAAATGGTTTTCAAAATGAGCTTTGAATCTTTATTCGTGGTTTTCAAGTCTCGTCAAAGTCTATGTCCTATAACATGAAACATGTAATGCTAGAAGAGTGGGATGCTTGTATCTCGAGGTGTTCTGTCTAGGCAAGGTATTCCTATAAATCCAAATCAACCGATGGATTCATTTACCTTACCTGGAAACCCTTGGGGTGAGTGTCCGCTTATAGGTACGCATGTCTTCGTTAAGGTTATAGTTGACTGTAACACCCGGTTATTTAAAAAAAGACAAGAAATAAAGAATAAAAAGAAAGAAAAGTAATAAAGTCCAAGTGGAGGGCCTAAAAGTGTCCAAAAGGACAAATCTTTGAAAAGTTGGTGTAAAGGTGGGCATGGCCGCCCACCCTCTTTTCACATCACTCTTTCATTCGGTTTAGAGAGAGAGAGAGAAAGGAAGAGAGCAGAACTTCGGTTTTGAAGAAGAAGGAATCGGATTCAAGGTAAGAATTCATGGTTTTTAAGTGTTTATGACGGGTATTATCCCGGTTATATGTTTATGTGCTTATGCGTTTGTGTATGTGCTTGGGTGTGTGTGTTTGGTGGTGTTTTTAGGTGTTTTGAACTCAGTTGCAAAAAGGGTTAGAAGGAAGAAATACCCAAGTTGCACCAGGTGAGTTTTAGACCCCGATTTCTACTTGTTTTATACATCTTTGGGGATGAAAATGTATTAAAATGGTTTTACAAAGTTTATGTATGTTTACTCGTATGTATTATGTATGTTAAATGTGGGTTCTTAGATTCTTATAGGTTGTTCATGTTTAGAATAGCCATGTTAAGCTTAGAACAGTTGGGATTGATGATTGGGTTTGAAAACATACTAGATACAGGTTGAGCAGAAGGTTCATGCGCCTAGATAAGGCTCATGCACCTGAAATTGCCTTAGAAGAATTCAAGTGCAAACCATGTGTCTGAACAGTAGCCCATGCACCTGAAATATCCTTTGAAATGTTTTAAGTATAGCCCATGCGCCCAAGTAACCCATGTGCCTAAGTGTTCATGCGCCCGAATAGTGCCCATGCGCCTGAATAGTTCATGCGCCTAAGTGATAAAATGGTTAAGTGTTGGCTGATGCGCCTACATAGTGATGAAACGCCCAAACATGGCTCATGCGCCTAAATAGTGTCAAGGCTCTTAACACTTAGAAATTATTACAGAATTTGGGAGTCTGTGCTTTTAGGGTACTTGACCGAGGTTGACTAGGGCTTATTAATGATGAGTTTCATGCATGATTATGATTGTCTTATGATTGTTCCTTATTATTATTGCTATTATTATTTTTACTTATAATGTGTGACTTTACGTGGTATGTTTATTATTGTAACGTAAAGTAAATTGTAATAATAAAGAAAAAGAGCAATAAAGTAAAGAAGAGGAACATTAATAAAATGTTAACAAGTCATGGAAGCTTATAAGAGGTACACCACCGTGTTGTCATTAGCTCAAGTGTGTTGCGGGTTAGCTATCCTATTATCCACATAGGGCCAGTCTTGGAGATTGGCAGGACCTATGTAGCGTACCCTGGGTGATTGGGTCGGCCTTGTGTACAGTACACAACACCCTTTCGAGGGATACAATTGACCCTTTCGAGGGATATAGTTGACCCTTTCGAGGGATATAGATGGCCCATCACCCGTTTTCCATCGTGCATATAGTTAGGGTATTGATCATTGGTCCATACAGACAGTGAAAGATAAAGATAAAAGAACACAGAACATACGAGGCATACAGTAAAGATAACGAACAGTATTTGTTCATATAGTTAATGTGTGCTCGCATATACAGTAAAGAGTTGTATTTTATAGAAAAAATATTTTCATATACAACATACAGAAAGTATTTTATTACTATTAAAACTATAGCTCACTCAGCAACACTGACTTTTATACATTTTCAGTTGGCAGATAATTATTGCTGAGGATGGCACGAGGGTGAAGCCACGTAGCAGGGAAAGACTGACATCCATTCGTATTTTATGTCGTTGATTTGTAATGCAGTAAAACAATTCTTTTATTAATCAATTAAACGATGATGTATTGCTCAACAACAGTGGTTTAAGTGAAATGAAAGGTTTTTGATAAATTATTCCGCTGCTTAAGGTTGCATAATTATAACGTTTAATGTTTTAATTGCTGTGATTGACCAACTGTGAGGTTTCCGGGAATGGGGCTTTACATTGACATAATACTTTGATAAGTCAACGTAATGTCTTGTTTTGTAAACCAAACGTTACACTCGAAACATCTTGTTATTTCGAATTCTTTCATCATTGATTTTGTCCTCCTGAATCTTAAAACTCATTATTCAATTTCTCTTACTGACCCTTAAAAATCTTTCTAAACGTCTTCCCCCCAAAACAACTCTTATCCTGAAAACATATTACAATGATGCTCTCATTCTATATTGAATCCTTAATCATAACAAACACGAATCTCGTATCAACATTAAGCTAATAAAACTTTGAAACCTCAAAGACATAAGTAAACAAGAATCGATCATCTAGAAACCCCGTTAAAGTTATTTGCTTATGAACCTCTTAATAATTCCATATTCCATCCAAAAGTGTCTTGAACTTATTTGTCATGTGTGTTAAGTCGAGTCTCTAATCGATTTAATGTTTGGTGTTTCACTCATGACAAAACCTTTCTAACTATCTTGAGCCACTTAATATACAAGTATTTATCAACTAAAAATTCTAAATTAATAATCTTGTACCCTTTGCCAAGGAAAACATTGTAACACCTGGTTATTTATCTATTTTGAAGCCGACGAAAGGAGAAAAAGAAATAAAGTCCTAAGTCGAGGGACCAAACTCGCCAACGAAAAAAAGACGGGTGAGTGGGGGTATATAAAGGGAGAGGGCAGCTCTTACCCTCTCCCCACACCTACATTTTCAGCCAACAAAAGAAGAGAAGAGAGAAAGAAGAGAAAATAGGAAGAAGAGTTGGTTCGGGTTGGTTCGAGTGACCAAAATCATTGAGAAGCGAGTCAAATCGAAGCTCTTCTCATTGTGGCCATTTGTGTGAGTTCTAGGACCCCTCCTTTACACATTTTTGAATGATTTCGGGCTGGAACACATCTGAAAGTCAGGTTTTTGAGTGTGTTTGTGTGTTACCCGTATGCGTATGTGTATGTGTGTGTATGATCCATTTGAGCCTTGTTTGAGAGCTTGTGTGTGCTTGATTGGTGTTGTGGTATGCATCCCTAAGGTTTTGGATGGTTGATTTGGGCTCAGAATGGGTTTAGATGAGCTTGGAGGTCGAAAATGGCAGATTGGGTTCGGGACGAACTGTATTCTACATCAGCTAGGGCTAGGCGACCGAATGGAGGCCATACGGCCGAATGTGGTGCGATTGAGGTTCATTCCCACGATTGAGAGTCCATTCGCATGATTGAGTCCAGTCGCATGGAGGCCATGCGACTGAAGGTCCAATCGCATAAGTGCTCATCCGCATTAGTTCCATCCGCATTAGTTCATTCGCACGATTGGATGTTCATTCGCATGAGTGTTCATCCGCATTGGTTCAATCGCATGATGTTCAGTTGCATGGAGGCCATGCGACTGAAGGGTGTCCATACAGCCAAATGGGGCTATTGCACCCGAGGAGAAGAGTAGTTTAACTTCTGACTTTCGAGGGAAAGTGCACATGTAAGCTTTGACGTAAAGGTTCCTGTAAAAGCATGTAAGATGACGGTTGAGGCCTTAGAGAGCATGTTGGGCATGATGTTGATGATGTTGCATGATTATGCATGTTATGTATGTATGATGTTGCCATGTATGATGCACATGACTGTGTATGATATGTTCCTTATTATGATGTATGTTTATCTTTCTTGTGGCTTTACGTGTCATGTTAATGAATGAATGAAGTATTATGTAACGTAAAGTGAAAGATAATAAAAGAGGAACATGAAGAAAGAATGCATGCATTAATGAACGATGAAGTAATGAAAGTCTTGCATGCACTTTATGTCGGGACACACCATTAATGTGTTAGCCCAACGGTGTGCGGGTTCGCTACCCCGGGAGGATGCACATCGGGGTCTTTCATTGTGATTGACGATATGTATGAACCATTGTTGTGTGCCTTAGGTACTGTGACCATTTGGTGCCGAGCACCACCGATGAAGGTCTTTTATAGGCTTAGGTCAAGTACCACGAGAATGAAGCGCATAGCATATGACTATGGTATACCTAAACTTTTACTTAGGTACTGTGACCATTTGGTGCCGAGCACCACCGATGAATATCTATTATAGGCTTAGGTCCAGTACCACGAGAATGAAGGGTAAGGTTCAAGGTGATGTCGAAAGGAAAAGATGCAATGATGAACGAACGAATGAAAGTAAGAATGAATGAATGAACGGAAGTTAATGAACGATGAAAATAATATAACTATTATCTATGTATACGTATGTTGTATGACCGGATGAAAGAAGAGAACGGTTTTAACTAAAGAAAAGTATGTTTTATTTTATAAAACTAGAACTCACTCAGCAACACTGACTTTTATGTGTTTCCAGTTGGCAGGTAATGATTGCTGAGGATGGTACGAGGTGGCTACTCGGCTCTTTTGGGATGGCATCCATTTATTTAATGCTTTTGTGATATAATGCAACAATGTATTTTGTAACTGATTGACGATGTATTATTTGGCAAAAGTTTTTATAATGAAATGAGATGTCATTTTTGAATGTTTCCACTGCAACATTTTTGTAAGACAAATATAATTATATTTTTTATGTGCGATAAGGAACCAACTGTAAGTGTCCCGGGAATGGGGCCTTACAAACATGAAATCATGAATCATTAAATTTTAACAAATTTAACTAATTTAACAAACTTAAGGACAACAAATCATCACAATTAAACTTGTTGAAATTAAACCTTCCAAGAAGTTCACTAGAAATTATGAAATGAAATCCAAGTCTCCTCATCTCCATGAAATGAGTCCCCTTGTGATTAAATTTCGAGTTAAAACCCAAAACCCGAACTCAATTTGAATTTCCATTATTAAATTATTTTAATGGTTTTAATGGATTAAATACAACTTTTATTCTGAATTAAGTTTTTTTTAATTACTTAAAACAACTTGTAATAATTTATGGAGATATAATACTTCTTTTTGTAAAGTTATAAAGTGTTAATTATTCATTTTACAAATAAATAACTAAATGGAAAAGTCTTACCAAAAGTTATTAAGTTATAAAATAATTTTTTTAACTTAAAGTTTCATTAGTAGTTATGAATTTTTATTATTGAAATTAAACAATTAAACTATAAAGTATACAAATTTATAAAATTTTAATAAATAATTAATTTGATTTATTATTTAAATTAGTTTTTATAAGTCAAGGGTTTAACTTGTAATTTCTAAAACTTAATATAAAAGTATCACGCATAAAATAACAAAGATGAATATTTCAGGGACCAAAATGCAAAATACCCAAAAACAACTCCCCCTACCCCGTAATTCTGGTGACCGGCCGGTAGGGTCTCCAGCGAACCCCAAGCGAGCAAACCACCTCGAATCTTAACCCCAAATCGGTACTGACTATTCATGAATTGGTTTCGAACTCATTTAAGGACTTTAAATGGGTTTAAACATCGGTTATGGGTGCATTCAACTAGAGTAACCGGTGGGTTTTAATCATGGAGCCGTTCGAACACTAAACACTAATAATAATCAAATTTAATGAACCTACACGATCGTCTATCTATCCATAAATGCCTACAACTTTCAATTTCACCTGAAACACACACAAACGTTGAAATCTATCCACGCCCTTGTCGCAATCAGCAACTTATTCGAAGACTCTATTCCAAGCTCTCTTAACTTCAATTGACAGAGGGCTTTCGTCCATTAAGTCCTTAGGAAGCTTTCTATACAACAAATTTTAATGTCATCAACCATTGTATCGCGAACAGTACGAGATTTTGGTCACGACTATTCTTCGGTTTGTTACATCGAAATCAAACAAATACCGGGTAATTGAACGTACATATATACTCGAAATTACACGAGGAATCAAAGCCCCATGTCTATTTCTGTAAATGTATTCGATTTGGTGTTTGATTAGATCAAGGTCAAACTAGGGTTCATATGATTTGGGGGGAAATTTTATTGGTTTTGTTTTATATTTTAAAGACGGTTACCTAACGCGGCTGAGAGCCTTGGTTCACTAGTTAAGTCTTTGTTCCCACATTCATGAGGTCGCGAGTTCGAACTCGGGCACCCTTATGTAATTTTTTTAAGCCTTTTGGCCTTAAATTAATTATAGAAATTTTCTAATAAATAAAAAAAATGGTTTTGTAAACTTTAAATATTTTTAAAGACACCAAATAATTTCTATAATATTCTAAATTTAAATAATTTAAAAAATTAATAAAACATTTTAAAGGTTATTCTTGGGTTATTTATATTGAAATGGATTTTAATAATTAGTAAATTATTATTGGTCCAAATGTTTCCTTTACATATTCATCATTCAAATCATGTTATTTTAAATGGAGATTATTTGAAACATTATAAATCAAAATGTTAAATGAATAATTATGTAGATTGTTATTTAAGTAATTAGTTATTCATCTTTCCATTTAACCATTTTATATATAAATAAATAATAAGTTTATTCCTCAAACTTTATTTAAATTCTTAAAACTTATAAAATAATATAAGTTTTTATTTTTGATCATCCTTGTTTTAAGACCTTAGAAAAATTATTTAAAATGATTAAATTGACTTTAAGTAATTCTATATTATTTTGCAAACTATATAAATAAATATTCAATAAATCATCTTTTTCAAATTTTAAATAATTAATTTCGAAATTAATTATATCTTTTCACACATTTTATTCAATCTTTATTAATTCAATAAATTAAATTATTAAATCATACAATATCATTCTTAGTCTTAATTGATTTATATCATCTTTATTAAACCAAAACGTTAACGATTCATTATTTTATTTAATTATTTAAACCCCGAAATTCCGATTGAAACCCTAGTTCACCTCTCATTGTTAATCTTATCATCAAACTTAATTTTGGAATCTATACGTTTAGGCAACTTGTAAAAGAAATCATTGGAGCCTTGTTTAAATTCTTATCATCACCTTGTATATATCATGTGAGTTCTCCATGCCCCTTTTTACTTTATTTCATACTTTTTGTTGTGAAACATGTTAACCTTATAAACTTACACTTCTAAACATCTTGATACTTGTAAATACACATGCAATTCATCTTTACCTTTTTGTCATAGTTATTTGTGTTATTGTAAGTCTTATATGAGATACATATTTTGTTTACAATCATTAACTATTTCTAGCCAAGCGACGTCTTAGATCTTTGGGCCTGACAAGCCTATTTGGTGCTAAAGCCAATATATTGCCGACTCCTGATGAAGTATGCTTGTTCATCATGGGAACCAAATACACTTAGCCAATCATATATACTTGTAATCAAGTCAAGGTTTGGTTGTAAGTGTATGTGTTCTATATATTTGCTAACTCATAACCATTGACATGAGTTGCTATTTGTAAATTGTAAACCTTTATATATATATATATATATATATATATATATATATATATATATATGCGTGTGTTTAACCCATGGGAACTCACCAACTTTCAAAGTTGACCCTTTATTTTTAACATGTTTCAAGTTTGATACTTGAGGATCTCTTCGTGCTCATATAGGACTTGACTTAGTTTAATTGAAAATCATATGGTGTTGTTTATATTTTTTTTGTATTGTAATGTTCAATGAAAATGATATTTAATATTATTTCAACTTATTTAGTTCCATGTGCTATGAACAATCGTTTCACATTCGTCACCTCGATGATTCCGCCGTCGGTTGGGGTGTGACAGAAACCCATGTAAATTTTGAAAAGTCATTAATGATCACCAAACAATACAATTTCTTTCCAATACTCATAACATGAGTTGGTCCAAAAATATCCATATGAAGAAGCTTTAATGGATTATTGTTTGTGTTCAAAATCTTTGGTTTGTGTGAAGATTTATGTTGTTTCCCTTTGAGGCACGCTGAACAGTGATCAACAAAATGAAATTCTTTTTGGGGAAGACCAATGACATGGTTTCCTTTGACCAATCTGTTCATGTTTTTAAAGTTTGTGTGCCCCAAAAGTCTATGCCAAAGCTGAGGCTCATCAAATGATACTTTTGACAGAAGACATGTTTCTTCTTTTGGTGTAGCAGAATTCAGGTTTAAGACATAGTTGTTATTCTTCCTCGGGGTCTTTAGGACAACCCATTCTTCAGGAATTTGGAATCCTGGTTTCAAAATGTAGCAATTAGTGTCAGTAAAGTTAGTTGAATATTTCTTGTCACAGATCTGAGACATGCTGAGAAAATAGAAATTTAGTTGTTCACAATAGTTCACTCTATCTAAGCTCACCATCCCGTTTGTCACAGATCCTTAACTAGTAATTCTTCCACCTTGTGAATCTTCTCCGAATGCCACAGTAATTCCATGTATATTCTTGAAGTCATGAAGGAGGGAACGATCTCTAGTCATGTGTCGAGAGCATCCACTGTCCACATACCATAAGCTATTGGACCTATATGGATGACCCTGCAAGAACAAAAGAACTAATTAGAATATGGAACCCAAGCCATAATGGTCTTAGGTATCCTGTTGCTATCCATGAAGGTGACTTCTTGGTACTTTCCCTAAACTGTGATTTAGAAAGAGGTGTTCTGGGAGATTTTTGATGAAATTTTGAATGTTTCATCTCATCAATATCAACTAAAGAGTTAGAGGAATAATGAAACCTTTGGTCCCTATTTCTTTGAAGAAATCTGACCTGTTTTTTATTATCAAATATAATTTTTGGTATTAGAAGATCATATGTTTGTATGATGTTGTAATATTTGTTTCTTTGACTCATGCTCAACTCTTTTATGTTACCCATGTCATTATCTAAGCTAGAAGTCCTAGATTGATTATTATGAAAGTGACTTCTGACTTTGGGTTTCACAGATGATATCGTTGAGATGGGCTTGTTTTGGGAATTCTCAACCCTTTTTTCTTGAAGTAACAATCAGATCTATTGTGATTGTTCACATCACAAACTAAACAATATTTATTAAAATAGCATTTTTTGGTGGAATGATTGTTCATGTCACAGATAGAGAAGTATTGATTGAAAAAGTACTCTTTTGTTTTGTGATTAGACATTTCACAAATTTCACAATACATATCTTTGTTTCTTGAATTTGATTTTTCTACTGTTGATTTAGTTGATTTACCCGTTCTAAACCGAGACATAATCTTTGGTTTAAGGGAAGAAGCAAAATCAGCATTTTTAGTAGTTTGTTTCACAACACTACTTCTGTTGACTGTTTTAGGCTGTTTTTTTTTCCTCAACCTTTTTTTGAATTCTTGTTCAAACAACTTTACATGCTCTCTATTGTAGATTTCAAAACCTACTCTTTGTTTTGATTTTGATGATTGGGGGTCTGACTGATTTTTAGTTTTTGAAATAAGTGAACTTTTGATTTTCTTTGGTAGTGAAACCTTGTCTGATTTGCTTGAATTTTTTGGAGATTTAATCTCATAATCAGAACTGTTTTCAGCAGAAGATTTCACTAAAGCCACATTTGTCTTCTTTCCTTTTGAAATTGTAGGTATAAATTTCAAAAATGGGACAATGGCTTTGATTGGGCTTGATGGTTTAATGACATTCACTGTCTTGTCTGAACACTCCTTGATTTTAATTGGGTGACCTAATTTAATTTTTTTCTTATTTGTTTCAATGTAAACATTTGGTTGTTTTGAGGATTTGTGACTTGTTTTACTATTGTTTTTGGTTCAATAGTATTAGGTTCATTTTGCTCTTGGAGTGTGACATATTCAAGTATAATAGTGTAGTTGTCATTGTAGGGAGGGGGACAAGAATTTTACCCAATCCTAGACATATCGTTGGGATATTTTGTGAGTCTAGCATCTCTTACAGCTTGACTGAAGACAATTGAAAATTTCAAATTTAACTTTCGTAAGTGTTTGTTCAGCTTTTGATTGAGCTAATTTTTTAGGTAGTTGCTCATTCTCAACTGCAAGCGTGTACTTCTCACCATGCAATTTTTCAATGTTAGAATTTGTTAGGACCGTGTATGGTACGGAGTACTAACTGATTTACATGTATACCAACTCAAATAATGCGGAATCCTATTTGATTGGCGATCCAATCAGTGAGAACGCACGTAGAATCGATCTTAGATTGAATCTAAATGTTAAGAATGATTGCAAAATGATTTTGTGCGATCTATGAACTTGAAACAGGTTCTCTTAAGTCTCTAGACAGCTAGGATACGATTTAGTACGTAGGGATTCGAATTCTTTTGTTTTTCCACGAATTAAGTGGTATTTATAGGTTAGGGTATCTCATTCGTGCGACTGAACCATTAGCATGGTTCAGTTGTGCGACTAAGTCATGCGGTTGATCCATCCGCATGACTAAGTGTTCAGTCGTGCGACTGAGTCAATCTCATGTCACAATTGTGCGACTGATCCAGTCTCCTAGTTCAGTCGTGCGACTGGTTCATTAGCATGAAGTTGTTCATGCGTATGGTCCATTAGCATGGGCCATTCGCATAAGAACTTCATATGACTAAGAATAAACATATTTCTCAACCATTCTTGATTAAGAACTATGTAAACAACCATAAACCTATATAGTTAGTTCAACCATAAGTTATCATATAATAATCAATGAAATATTATACATAATAAGCATAACCAGAAAATATATTTCGTTCAATACCCATTCTATTACATATATGAAAGAAATTTTACATTTGAGCTCCTAAACTAGGTACACATGTATCTACAAACTCCCCCTTGGACCTAGTTTACTCTATTGTCTAACATTTTTCATTAGTTCTTCAAACTTCTTATACTTCTCCTCTCTTGTAGCTCCAGCATGTATCTCAAATGCGAAACAGATCCTTATAACATTTTGAAACTGGAGGGCTTGTACAATGTCTTGTGTGTCATAGAATAGTGGCCACTTGTATAAAGTGTAAACATCATTAGCCGACAAGTTAGTGAGCCACATTGGGGCAAACACCCTGATTGTTTCCATATTTCCGTCTTTGTTCAAAACTATGACCGCCTCACCTGTTCTCCAATCGTAGTACCACCATTTAAAATGTGGAGTGAAGTCCTGCGGCATTTCCCTTAGAGGGATTCTCGACATTATGCGTGGAGGACTCAACTTCAGCACAATTTTTGGCTTTCCAGTAATGGTATCAACTTCAGATCTTCTGATATACCTCGTTGAATGTTGAGGTTTGAAGTTGACCCACCTGGTGTGGTACTCTCTCTTCAAAGCTGCTTCAAACTAGCCTAACATCTTTTGATGGTTAGCATATAACAAATTCAATTTGGCAATTTGGTTAGGCTCAAAAACGGGTAGAGTCTTTCAGATCGTGTGGGAATCTGAAGTACTCAACCCCCTTCTCTCTCTTGATAGCATAAACATTTAGATCATCAAAATATGCCCACGCTATGATCTTTCCTGACACCTTCAGATGCTTCTTCACTTTGTAGAGCATGGTGTAGGTACTAGGCTTTGGAGCACTGCGTTGGGCTCTGATCTCTGCAAAACATGCCGCCTATTCAGCCTTTTTGATGTTGACATCAGCGTCGAGGCTTGGGCTTGATCCTTATTCTTCTCTGACTCCTGCTCCATTTTTTCTAGTATTTCAAATGTATCACTGACAAGAGTGTCACCCAGATTGGGGACCACATTTCCCTCATTGTCAGCATACTCTGGATAATGTTGTGCCGTGATGTCTTCAATCGCAATCTCATCCACATCGTTAAGCTCATCGTCACTATCCACGTTAACTGTAGGAGATTCAGTCGGAACATTTCAGCCAGTTGCTCATCAGTAAGGTCGTGAATTGTTTCTCCTTCTTCAGGAGTGTAACTCACAGACCTCCTGACGATCCCTTGCAGATCAAGTATCATTGTGAGTTGAGTCTTGATCTGCTGAAGGGGAGCAACATCGTATTCATCTCGCTGATAGTGTCGATCTTCTTGATTTAAAACATGTAACACATCATTCATTAGTAGATAATCAAGACAGTTAAATAATCAAATATATACACAACCATTCATTACATAAGTTTTAATACATGATTCAATTACATAAATGTTCAAAATACATAAATATCTAATCATTACTCTGATCCTGAATCACGTGCTCTGCTACAAGCGGGTTTGAGGTTGTGGCACCCTGGTCGTGAGTCCTTTTGGTGCGCCTCTCTCTAGCATGTGAGGCCTCTGAAGGACCTGCATCTCCTCCTTCCTCTTCATCATCCTTATCATCCTCCTCCCTACCTTCATCACCTCCATCGTTTGTCTCCTCATCATCATCCTCCTCATCATTCTCACCATCATCTTCATCATCTTCTCTGATCTTCAAAGGCTCTTCTTTTGATCCCTTAAGCTTGAGCATGATAGACCTGTTAGACGTCTCCAACTCTTTAATCTTCTTTGCTGATTCGTCTTTATGCTCGTGATCTCCTGAGCCTATTGAGAGATCTGCTTTGATTGGTAAGCAGTTAGCTCCATTAGCTGTCGTAGCTGAGCAGTCTTCTCGTCATCGGCAACCAACAACTTCAGTACCATACGATTCAGTGCTGACAGCTGTTCCTCTACTCCACTACAGGGTATAGTAGATCTAGTAATGAATGTCGTATGGGATGAGGGATCGGCTTGGTGGCTAGTGGTGGTGGTGGTGGTAGTGGTGAATATGGGTGGTGGTATATATGTGGGTGGTGATGGGTAAGCTGTAGTGGTGGTGGAAGTAGTGTGGATAGGTGGTGGAATGGCAGTGGTAGTTTTGGTGGGTGAGGTGGTAATAGTGGTGGTGGTAGCTATGGTAGTGGGTGTGCAGGACCGGTGAAGGGGGTTAATTACAACACAAAGAGGAGATTAACCAAACTTAATCAAACAGTAATACTAGATTAACCACAATAAGACACTAAGAACACAAGTAATATGAGAGAAAGAACACAAGAGCAAAATAAACAGTGAGATGATTTTCAAGATTGCAGTATATTGCTTTCTCAAGTTCTATTACAAGTGTTACAAAGCATATTGGAAAGATAGAAGAACAATGAATAGTTATACTACAACCTATAGCCGGCTATACTTTGAAAGCCAGCTGGATACAATTGACTAGAGTCAAAAGGCAGATTGCCTTTTAACTAGTGCCTATGACATGCCATAGTTCACATCCTTATCTATTACAAAAAGGATAAAGTACATGAAGTAGAAAGTTACAGACTCAAGACCTCAATGTACAGTTACCAAAAGCATGGACCTTTTCACCAACTCATGTAAGTTGGTGACTTTATAGAGATGCAGCATAAAGGTGTCTAGCTTTATGGAAAAATACATCAGATAAAGCATGTGTCAAAAGTCTTCGGAAGAAATCTGTCTTCATAAGTTAAAGCTTCGGAGGACTTTGTCTCTGAGGCTTCGGAAGACTTCATATTTGGCTTCGGAAGATATTGGTCTTGGCTTCAGAAGATTTCACACTTAGAATATTTCAGTTGCATGTTTGAAACTTCCTAAGCATTCTTCTTCATTGCACTTGTGCAGCATGCATGATAGACTTTGGATGTTTAGGTTGCATCAGCCTCTTCATTAATCTCTACAAACACCCTCTAGGCTGATGCTACCAAAACACTTAGTTGACTTAATATATCAACATTCCTTATTAAGATTATCACTATTCCTTTCTTCGTAAGGTTATCAGGATCCTTCATATTGTCGAAATGTCTTCTCATATCAAGAGATCATGCAGAGGCAACTGAAACATATCTTGCCATGTTTAAATGTCTTTAGTGCCTTGATCTTTAATGACATGCCATCTTTCTTGATTTGTGGTGTATGTCCAAGACAAGATGGGTCTTCTTGATGCTAGAGGAGATGTTTGAATTGGAGTTGATGCATCATTATCCGGCTGCACATCCTTAGGATGTTCTGACTCATCCTGGGGTTTAGAAGAGGGTGCAGTGTTCTTCTTCTTTGGCTTTGGTTTAGAAACCATCCTCTTTTTTCTCTTTGCAGGTTTTAACTAAGAAGACTGTCCTACAGTACCAGATTAATCTTTATTGTCTTTCTCAGTTGGGACTTCCTCTCTCTCAGGCTTAGAAGGAGAGGGAGGTTGACCTTGCTGTGGATCATAAGGTGAAGCTTGCTGAGTTTCAACAGGAGGTCCAGGTTGTGTTGTCTCTTGTTGTTCAACCTTAACCTCCACTTCAGGTGGAGCTT
>BJCM01219921.1:0-16514 GCA_018326385.1 Flaveria bidentis | reverse complement strand
ATATACCGGAATGGAAGTGGGAGCACATCACCATGGATTTCATTACGAAGCTGCCACGTACTCCGAAAGGGTACGATGCCATATGGGTGATTGTGGACCGTCTGACGAAGAGTGCTCACTTCCTACCAATTCGCGAGACATATTCATCTGAGAGGTTGGTTGATCTGTTTATCAAGGAGGTTTTAACTCGTCACGATGTGCCGGTGTCTGTTGTGTCCGATTGTGACACCCGGTTTACATCTAAATTCTGGAAGAAATTCCACGACGCAATGGGGACGAGGTAACATATTAGCACGGCTTATCTTCCCCAAACTAATGGTCAGTTAGAGAGGACCATTCAGATGTTGGAGGACATGCTTCGGGAATGTGTGATTGATTTTGGTGGGAATTGGGATGACCACCTACCGTTAGCCGAATTCTTGTACAACAACAGTTATCATGCTAGCATCAGTATGCCACCTTACGAGATGTTATACGGTAGGAGATGCAGAACACCCGTCTGTTGGGGTGATATTGGTCAAAAAGAGTTAGGGAGCGTTGAGGTAATTGAGGCTACGACTGAGAAGCTTGAGAAGATGAAAGCCTTCATGAAGGCAGCCAAAGATAGACAGAAGTCGTATGTCGATAAATGACGCAGACGCATTGAGTTCTAGGTGGATGATTAGGTTATGTTGAAGGTCTCACCATGGAAGGGTATTATTTGTTTCCGAAAGCGGGGCAAGTTGAGCCCGAGGTACATAGGCCCTTTCCGAATCATTGTTCGAGTAGGAGAGGTAGTCTATAGACTAGAGTTACCCGATGAGTTAAGTGGAATTCACCCGACATTCCATGTATCTCATCTGAGAAAGTGCTTAGCTCATGAAGACATGACTGTTCCATTGGAGGATATCGAAGTAGACGAACGGCTCAATTATGTGGAGCAACCAGTGGCAATCATTTATCGAAAGGAAAAGAGGCTGAGGAATAAAGTGGTTACCCTTGTGCGTGTACAGTGGAAGCACAGAAAGGGATCTGAGTCTAAGTGGGAGACTAAAGAAGAGATGAAACAACATTACCCACAATTCTTTGAGGAATAACAGGTTTCGAGGACGAAACCTATTTAAGGGGGGTGGACTTGTAACACCCGGTTATTTTAAAGTGGTTATTTTAAAGTCAAGGAAACAGTGAATAAAGTTAAAGAAAAGAAGGAAAAGAAATAAAACCCAACGTCTAGGGGTAAAAAGTGTCCAAAAGGACAAAATGTTTGAAAAGTAGGTGTAAAAGGTGGTATGGCCGCCCATATGTGACATACCCCACTAATCTTCTCATTTTAGAGAGAGAAAGAGCAACAAATTCTTGGATTTGAGGGAAGAAGAAGAAAGAACTCGAATTCAAGGTTAGAATTCATGCTTTTATGATGTTCCTAACCGGTTATGTCCTCGGGTTTATGCTTATATGTGTTTGTATGTGTTCGGGTATATTTTTAGTGGGTCTCTAACGGTTGAATTCAATTTGCAAACGAGTTTGGAGGAAGCCATACTCAAAAGCTACAAAGGTGAGTTCTAGGACCCCTCATTTACCTGTTTTAACTAATTTTGGGGCTGGAAATGCATGAATGTATGTATTTATTTAACTATGTTTCGCACCCGTATACTTGAATGTGTGTATGATGATGTTATGATGTGATGTGTGCCTATGTTCATGATTGATGATGTATGATTATGTTTCTAAGGCTTAGAGGGTAAGAATTAAGCTTAGAACATCTTGAATGGTGCATGGAAATTGAATATGATGTTTTAGTCCCACTTGATATGTTTTTAAATCTACCTAAGTGTTTGGGAGTAAATGCGGATGAAAAGGGTTAATGCGGATGAACATTAACCAATGGGTAAGTCAATGTGGATGAAGTCAATGTAGATGAAGTCAATGCGGATGAACATTGACTAAGTGCAGGAAATACGGATGAGCATTTGACTAAGTCTGGGAAATGCGGATGATGTCAATGCGGATGAAGTCAATGCGGATGAGCATTTGACTAGGTATGGAAATGCGGATGAGCAAAGTAAGTCAATGCGGATGAACATTGACTGAGTATAGTAAATGCGGATGAGTTAGGCAAATGCGGATGACAAATGCGGATGAGTAAATTAAATGCGAATGAAGTAAATCCAATGCGGATGAACAATAAGGCAAATGCGAATGAACTATAGGAAATGCGGATGACTGTAGGAAATGCAAATGAACCATAGGAAATGCGGATGAACACTTAGAAAAATTCTGACTTTTAAGCGAAAAAGGAGTAATGTACGCTTTGACCTAGGAGATTACTGGGGGTTATGTAAGTTGACTTTTGAGGTCATAGATGGTATGATGGGCATGTAATGTTAAGTGATTTATGCTTATGATGATGATGATGTTGCATGGTTATACATGATATATGTTATGTATGTTTGATGCCCTGCATGATGATGTATGAATGATATGTTTATGTTCCTTATGATGATGTATGTTTATCTTTCCGATCACTTTACGTGTTATGATAATGAATGAACGAAGTATTATGTAACGTAAAGTGAAAGATAATGAAAGAGGAACATAATGTTAAATGCATGCATTAATGAATGAATGAATGAATGTAAGAAAGGCTTGCAAGCAAATGTATGGAGGTGCACACCCATAGTAGGTGTTAGCTCAACGGTGTGCGGGTTAGCTACCCCAAAGGATGCACATTGGGGTCCAATCTTTGTGATTGACCATATGAATGGGATCCTTTCCGCTTGCCCTAGGTACTGGAGTCAGCTTCGTGCACAATGTTCGCGGTCTATGAAAGACCCCAGGCCCAGCTACCCGCTTTGTGCATAATGTTCGAGGTATAGAATATGGAATTGATCTAGAAGGAAAGAGAAACGATAAATGGTGAATGTACTTACCCTAGGTACTGGAGTCAGCTTCGTGCACAATGTTCGTGGTTTATAACTGACCTCAGACCTAGTTACCCGCTTCGTGCATAATGTTCAGGGTAATGTACATGTCACTGTAAGTAATGAAGAATGAAAGTATGAATGAAAGAATGAAGAAGATAATAATGATATTTTTTGTATGTATGTATAATGTATGATCACATGCAATAGAAATGAACAGTTTTAAATGAAGGAAAAAGTATGTTTTATTATTAAACTAGAACTCACTTAACAACCCTGACTTTTATGCATTTTCCAGTTGGCAGGTGAGCATTGCTGAGGATGGCACGGAGCAGCTACTTTGCATTTTGAATGGCATTCTATTGTTAATTTTTTTGCATTGTAATTCGAATGAATGATGTTTTGAGATGAATATTTGTAATTACTTGCAAAAGCATTTGTAACAATATAAAAAGTTATTTTTATGTTTTCGCTGTAATGTTTTCTGAATGATTAAATGTAAGGAATATGTTTTATGTGCGATGATTTACCAGCTGTAAGCGTCCCGGAAACAGGGCCTTACAAGTTGGTATCAGAGCCAAAAGTTTAAGTGAAATGGGTAAATTTTCAAAATTTACCTTAACTTAAACTGAGAATGGGTCGGAAAGGGAAGGGATGCCAATCTGAGTAGCTGCGTGCCATCAGGTAATTTTGTAAAGTTAACCGGTATTATGTGCGCATGTTATGTGGTTTATGTGTTGCTGGTAGAATTAGACGCTGATGTAGTCAGGATAGGTAATGCTTGGGGTATGAAGAGTAAAGTAAGTGGATAATCACAACTGGTCACTGTAATTAAGAACTTACTATACTTGACATAAATAAAGCTGTTTCCTTGAATGACCATGTTGGTGTTTGAATCTTTTAGCGTGTGTGAGTGAGGATGGCCGGTAGTAGATAATCTAAAGCTTCGCGTGGTGGTGGACATGGTGCTGAACCACGGGTTACGAGAGGAAGACTAAGGGCCGAAAAGGTGGTTCATGAAGAACAAGGAAACCCTCATCCGGAGGGCGGAGATGAGAGTGCTAATCTGATAGCCTCAGTGAAGGAGACGGTTGTGGAAGAAGTGCATCAAGTCATGCAGACGAAATTACCGTCTGTGGTGACCGAAGTAATAAAGGCAGTTAGAGCGGGGGAGAGAAGGGAAAGGAGTGGACCTACGGGCGAAAGAAGACAACCCGAGACTGAGACGGTTCCGTCTGATGACGACGAAGAAGAGGAAGAAGCAGAGCCTGTACAGGAGGCGGTACGAGGCTGTAACTACGGTGTGTTCATGAGATGCAAGCCCCTTACTTTCGATGGTAATGACACTGCTGTTGGTGCTCACCGGTGGGTGAGGGAAATAGAGGTTGTACTTGATATCAGTGAGTGCCGTGAAGACCAAAAGGTGAAGTTTGCTACTCATGCATTTGCAGACTCGGCTCTGTGCTGGTGGGACAATATAGTCTAACCCGAGGGTAGTCGGGTGATCGAAAGAAAAAGATGGTCATAGTTGAAGAAGTTGGTGATTGAGGAGTTTTGTCCTCACCGAAAAGTGGACAAGGTTGAGAGGGAGTTTTTGTAATTTGAGGTGGGAACAATGACACACCAAGAGTACACCACGAAGTTCAATGAAATGGCACGTCTTGTGCCGGATCAGGTGACACCTCTATCTCGGAAGATCAAGAGGTATATTCAGTGTTTTCCGACGGACATTCGCAGGGACATGATCGCCACCCGACCAAGCACGTTTAGGTCGGCGGAGGATTTGACAGGAAGGTTATATGACGAAAGGGGTGTAGTGGTGGTGGCTGAAGGTAGTCGGAAGGGTGGAGGTGATAGAAATTGGAATGGGAATAGGTTTGGTCAGGGTGGTGCCTCGACGAGTAACAAGAAGGCTCGAGGGGATGACCGCTGTGTGGTCACATCGAGTGTCGGGTTGAAAAAGTGTGGCAAGTGTGGGAAGGAGCACGGTGGCGAGTGTGGATGGGGGTTGAATGTTTGTTTCAAGTGTGGGAAGCCTGGTCATATGGCTAGAGACTGTGGAAGTATGAGGTGTTTCAACTGCGGGGGAAGTGGTCATATGAGCAGAATAAGTTGACGGTGAAGAACCGATACCCCTTACCGAGAATAGATGGTTTTCAAGGATAGACCTTCGATCTCCATACCATCAATTGAAGGTGAAGGAGCAAGATATCCCTAAAATATCTTTTCGCACGCGCTATGGTCACAACGAGTTTCTTGTCATGTCTTTTGGTTTGACCAACGCGCCGGCTGCTTTTATGGATTTGATGAACCGTGTGTGCCAGCTGATGTTGGATAAATCAGTGATTGTGTTTATCGATGACATCCTGATTTATTGGAAGAGCGAGATTGAGCATGCTGGTCACATTGTAGAGGTTCTGGAGACGCTGAGAAGGGAGAAGGTGTATGCTAAATTCTCCAAGTGCGCTTTCTGGTAACGTGAAGTTCATTTCTTGGGTCATGTGTTGAATCCCGACGGGTTTATGGTGGACCCAGCGAAAGTGGAGATGGTTATGCAATGGAAGTCACCAAAAACGCCATCCGAGTTTCTTAGTTTCTTGGGCTTGGCGGGCTACTATAGAAGATTTATCCAAGACTTCTCCAAGATTGCTTCTCCACTGACTAATTTGACCCGAAAAGATGTGAAGTTCGTATGGGGTCAAGCTCACGAGACGGCATTTGAAGAATTGAAAACGAGGTTGACTCAAGCTCCTGTTCTGTCATTACCCGATGGGAGTGAAGATGTGGTGGTTTATTCTGATACTTCCTACTCGGGTTTGGGGTGCGTGTTAATGCAGAGAGGAAAGGTAATAGCCAATGCGTCCCGACAGTTGAAGGTTCATGAGGTCAACTACCCTACTTTTGACTTGGAGCTAGCAGTCGTGGTCTTTGAACTAAAGATTTGGAGGCACTATCTTTACGTTACGAGCAAAAGGATCTGAACTTGAGGCGGGGGAGTTGGTTGGAGCTTATAAAGGATTATGATTTTGAAATCCATTACCATCTGGGCAAGGCTAATGTGGTGGCGGATGCCCTTAGCTGAAAGGAGAGACCCGAGACGATTTGGGTGAAAGCTTATCACTTGGTCATGATCTTCGGGGTGATGAAGCAAGTCAAAGAGTTTCAAGATGAGGCATTGAAAGAAGATCATCTTAACTCGGAGAGGATGAGAGATCGCAGAATTGGGTGAAAACACTTTTGGTGTTAGAACTCGATTCGGGAGAATGTGGATTCATCGTTTTGGAGATCTACGGGTGAAGATAATGGATGAGGCTCACAAGACTCGATACTCCATTCATCCTCGTGCCACAAAGATGTATCAAGATATGAAGAAAGATTATTGGTGGCCGGGTATGAAGTGTGATGTGGTGGGGTATGTGAGTAAGTGGCTTACTTTTCTGCAAGTGAAGGCTGAGCATCAAAACCCATATGGAAAAATCCAACCTTTGGATATAGCGGAATGGAAGTGGGAGCACATCACCACGGATTTCATTACGAAGCTGCCACGTACTCCGAAAGGGTACGATGCCATATGGGTGATTGTGGACGGTCTGACGAAGAGTGCCCACTTCCTACCGATTCACGAGACATATTCATCTGAGAGGTTGGCTGATCTGTTCATCAAGAAATTTTACCTCGTCACGATGTGCTGGTGTCTGTTGTGTCCGATTGTGACACCCAGTTTACATCTAAATTCCGGAAGAAATTCCACGACGCAATGGGGACGAGGTTACACATTAGAACGACTTATGATCCCCAAACTGATGGTCAGTCAGAGAGGACCATTCAGACGTTGGAGGACATGCTTCGGGCATGTGTGATTGATTTTGGTGGGAGTTGGGATGACCACCTACCGTTAGCAGAATTCTCGTACAACAACAGTTATCATGCTAGCATCAGTATGCCACCTTATGTCCTCGGGTTTATGCTTATATGTGTTTGTATGTGTTCGGGTATGTTTTTAGTCGGTCTCTAATGGTTGAATTCAATTTGCAAACGAGTTTAGAGGGAGCCATACTCAAAAGCTGCAAAGGTGAGTTCTAGGACCCATCTTTTATCTGTTTTAACTAATTTTGGGGCTGGAAATGCATGAATGTATGTTTTTATTTAACTAGGTTTTGCACCCGTATACTTGAATGTGTGTATGATGATGTTATGATGTGATGTGTGCCTATTCATGCTTGATGATGTATTATTGTGTTTCTAAGGGTTAGAGGGTAAGAATTAAGCTTAGAACATGATGAATGGTGCATGGAAATTGAATATGATGTTTTAGTCCCACTTGATAAGTTTTTTTAAATCTACCTAAGTGTTTGGGAGTAAATGCGGATGAAAAGGGTTAATGCGGATGGACATTAACCAATGGGTAAGTCAATGCGGATGAAGTCATTGCGGATGAACATTGACAAAGTGCAAGAAATGCGGATGAGCATTTGACTAAGTCTGGGAAATGCGGATGAAGTCAATGCGGATGAGCATTTGACTAGGTATGGAAATGCGGATGAGCAAAGTAAGTCAATGCGGATGAAGTGAGTCAATGCGGATGAACATTGACTGAGTATAGTAAATGCAGATAAATCAGGTAAATGCGAAAGACAAATGCGGGTGAGTAAATTAAATGCGGATGAAGTAAATCCAATACGGATGAACAATAAGGCAAATGTGGATGAACTATAGGAAATGCGGATGACTGTAGAAAATGCGGATGAACCATAGGAAATGCGGATGAACACTTAGAAAAATTCTGACTTTTAAGGGAAAAAGGAGTAATGTGGGCTTTGACCTAGGAGATTCCTGGGGGTTATGTAAGTTCACTTTTGAGGTCATAGATGGTATGATGGGCATGTAATGTTAAGTGATTGATGCTTATGATGATGATGATGTTGCATGGTTATACAATGTGGATGGCAAATGCGGATGAAATAAATAAAATGTGGAAGAAGTAAATCCAATGCGGATGGGTTAGGCAAATTCGGATCGCAAATGCGGATGAAATAATTTAATGTGGATGAAGTAAATCCAATGCGGATGAACAATAAGGCAAATGCGGATGAACTATTGCGAATGCGGATGAACACTTAGAAAAAAAATCTGACTTTTTGGGAGAAAAAGGAGTAATGTAGGCTTTAGCCTAGGAGGTTCCCGGGGGATATGTAAGTTGACTTTTGGGGTCATAGATGGTATGATGGGCATGCAATGTTATGTGCTTGATGTTTATGATGATGATGATGATGATGTTGCATGGTTTTACATGATGTATGTTATGTATGTATGATGCCGTGCATGATGATGTATGAATGATATGTTTATGTTCCTTATGATGATATATGCTTATCTTCCTATGACTTTACGTGTTATGATAACGAATGAACGAAGTATTATGTAACTTAAATTGAAAGATAATGAAAGAGGAACATAATGATGAATGCATGCATTAATGAATGAATGAATGAATGTAAGAAAGGCTTGCAAGCAAATGTATGGAGGTGCACACCCATAGTAGGTGTTAGCTCAACGGTGTGCCGGTTAGCTACCCCAAAGGATGCACATTAGGGTCCAATCTTTGTGATTGACCATATGAATGGGATCCTTGCCGCTACCCTAGGTACTGGAGTCAGCTTCGTGCATAATGTTTGAGGTCTATGAAAGACCTCAGGCCTAGTTACCCGCTTCGTGCACAATGTTCGGGGTATATCATATGGCATTGATCCAGAAGGAAAGAGAAAAGATAAACGGTGAATGTACTTACCCTATGTACTGGAGTCAGCTTCGTGCACAATGTTCGAGGTCTATGAATGACCTCAGGCCCAGTTACCCGCTTCGTGCACAATGTTCGGGGTAATGTACACGTCACTGGAAGTAATGAATGAATGAATGAAAGTATGAACGAAAGAATGACAAAGATAATAATGATATTATTAGTATGTATGTATGAGGTATGATCACATGCAATAGAAATGAACAATTTTAAATGAAGGAAAAAGTACGTTTTATTATTAAACTAGAACTCACTCAGCAATGCTGACTTTTATGCATTTTCCAGTTGGCAGGTGAGCATTGCTGAGGATGGCATGGAGCAGCTACTTGGCATTTTGAATGGCATTCTATTGTTTATGTTTTTGCATTGTAATGTGAATGAATGATGTTTTGAGATGAATATTTGTATTAACTTGCAAAAGCATTTGTAACGATATAAAAAGTTATTTTTATGTTTCCGCGGCAATGTTTTATGAATGATTAAATGTAAGGTATATGTTTTATGTGCAATGATTTACCAGCTGTAAGTGTCCCTGAAATGGGGCCTTACAACTTGTGCATGCATACAGGAGAGACTTTGGGTGTTTGGGTTGCATCAGCCTCTTCATACATTCTTTACAAACTCCCCCTAGGCTGATGCTACCGAAACAGTTAGTAGACTTCAGATATCAATAGTCCTTATTAGGATGATCACCATTTCTTTCTTCATGAGGTGATCTGGATCCTTCAGACTGTCAAAATGTCTTCTCATGTCAAAGAGATCATGCAGAGGCAACTGAAACATGTCTTGCCAAGTGTAGATGTCTTCAGTGCCTTGATCTCTAATGACATGCCATCTTTCTGGATTTGTGGTGTATGTCTTGGACAAGATGGGTCTTCTTGATGCCAGAGGAGCTGTTTGAATTGGAGTTGATGTAGCATCCTCTAGTTGTACATCCTCAGGATGTTCTGACTCATCCTGAGGTTCAGAAGAGGATGCAGTCTTCTTCTTCTTTGGCTTTGGTTTAGAAGCCATCCTCTTCTTTCTCTTACAAGTTTTAACTGAGAAGACTGGCCTGCAGTACCAGATTGATATTCATTGTCTTTCTTAGTTGGGTCTTCTACTCTCACAGGTTCAAATTGAGAGTGAGATTGAGCCTGCTATGGATCAGAAGATGAAGGTTGCTGATATTCAGTAGGAGGTCCAGGCTGTGTTGTCTCTGGTTGTTCAACCTTAACCTCCACTTCAGGTAGGGCTTGACTTGGAGGGGAGTGTATGTCAATGAGCTCTCCACTCTTGATCTTCTGCTTGATCACCCTCATATGCTCATCCATAGTATATAGAGACATGGGGCCAAGTCTCCTTCCGGAGAATCCATACAGCTTCAAGAAGCTCATCATCCTCTGCCTGTTAGCAGACTTCTTCATGCTCTTTTGGATGATGGCTCTTGATTTAGCAGCTTCTTCCCTTAGATTCCTCTTAGTTGTCTTTCTGTCCTTGACTATCTCAAGGTCAAGTTGTTTTAAGTACTCAAACTCAACATAGTCATAGGACAATGGAAGAAGTGCTTCTGCCTGATATAGCCTTGTGGCACTCAGGTAGTTGATCATCTTGATCCTATCTTCTTCTTTATCTACCTGAGGTTCTTGTTGAACTACATCCTATTGTGCAGGACTTTCTTGACCTGGGGAGAGGGTAGGCACATGCTTGTACAATCTTTTCTTCCTCATGTCTTCTTCGATTTGTACTAGCAATTCTTCATCTTCTGCCTCCTTCTTCTCCCTTGACCTTTCCAGGTCAACTAGTTCATTCAATTCTTCTAAGGGGAGAAATATGAAACTATCAATGTCATAGTTCCTTAATTATAGATAGTTTATCCTGATTCCCCTTAACTCATCATTCTGAGTATCTGGTTTGGGGGCAGCCCTGATAGCAGACTCCATAAGTCGTGAAGACTCAACAGAGGAACTTTCTCCCCTCAGCTTCCTTTTCCTCTCTCTCTCTCTCTCCTCCTCCTCAATCTCCTCAGATGTCATCTTTCTTTTCCCTTTGTCACTCACAGACCTTTGCTACTCAGGGTGGAGAGAGCTTTTGCATTCATTACTTGATGCAGCTTCTAAACTCTGGCCAGAGAGAGGTTGAGAAGCACCTTCACTAGCAGGTGTCTCAAAAAGGGCATTGATCTGCAGTTGTTTGTGATAAGACTGGGCTCTCAGGTTCTGTCACTAGGCCTTCGGTCAAGGTTTCCCCTATAAAGCTAATCTTAGGGTCTGTCTCAACATCCAGTTGACCGATGACATTGCCTGATTCCCACAATCTTCTTCTTAGGCTGAACTCCACAGTGATTCGATCTTGGATTCTTTGAGCCAACTTGTCAGCTTGTCTTGAATTGCTTGGATTGACAAGTGGCATGCTGACTAGATCTAGATTGTAATAATAGTTGATGGTTTGAAAATTGAAGATCTTTTGCTGCCCTTGAACTTTCATGATTATTAGGGCTCTCCTGTTGCTATCATACCTCCATCCAATGGTGTAATTGGAAGTTGATGGAGATGACATGGCCCTAGGTATACCTTCCTTAAACAGACTCTATATTAGAGAGTCTATTGATTCCATATCAATATGAACTTGAGGAAGTTGTTGAGTAGGCATAATTGCAAGTAAGGATGGTGAGTCCTCAATGTCAATACTCCCTGAGGAACTCTCAGGTTTTGTGGTAGTAAAGACTTTCTCCCCCTTTTTTGTAGCATTACCCACTTGCATAGGTGATCTAGGAGTTTGGTCAATCACCTCCACAGGTACTTGTGTTCCTGAATGAGGTCCTCTTAAAGGTCTCCCAGCTAGTTGTTCCTTAAGATATGAAATCTCAAGTTGCTGATCATTGACCCTGTTCTGCAAGGTAGTCACTTGAGACTCAAGGTGAATAACCTTGGAGACTAAATAGGTGCATGTTGTAGATAATTGTTGCACCTTTAGTCTCAGATTCCCCTCATCTGCATCAGAAGAGTTATTGGGGGATGATATGATTGGACCAAAGTCCTCACTCTCACCACCAGCTTTAGGTTCTTGGCTGCTGGATTTCCTCTGCTCACTGGCAATCTCAGTTGAGATGTTAGTGGGTTGAGTTTCCATGGTTAAGGTCTTAATTATGTAATCACTTTCAAAAGTGAGAGCCTCTTCCATATGGACATCCTGAACAAGTTTAGAGGTGTCCACCTCAGTAGTAGGTGATTGATGGGGGCTAGAAATAGGAGCCTCAGAAGCACTCATCTATCTTTGAGTAGGGGAAAAAAAAGAGAGAATCATGGCTCACTCAAACCTAGATCTTCATCAGTGTAGAAATCAAGGTTGGAGATTGGTTGGTTGAGATCCATAGGCTCGGGATGGTAACTGTCCCCTGAAGGTTGATCACTTGAGTGTTAAGACTCAGAGTGATGGCTTAAGGTAGTTTGGCTGATGAGCTCATAAGGTTGAACATGAGGAAACTCAACACTGATCCTTGAAGAGATGGGAGTGGTCTACTCCTCAGGAGAAGTGGGAGCTCTAGTGTCTACTTCCTCGTGTATGAGTGCGTATATAGGGGCCTCCATAGACTGAATAGTCTGAGCAGGGGTTCGTTAGGATTTTCTTTGGTAGGTGATGGTGATTTGAGGCTGTGTGGGTGGTTGGGATATAGAAGGTGTGGGTTCAACACTAGCTAGTGTTGTTAGGTTGTCACCACGAGCAATGAGCTCTAACATTTTTGGGACTAGGGCTGTTTCTACCCTAGAGAAGCCAACAGTGGGCTTTCTTAGTATTTTGAAATGTCGGGCTTCATCTGTCCCAGAAATAATGTTACATGTTTCCTAATATTGATGTGTTTGGTCCTTGAGTGCTGCACAGGATTCTCTATAATTGAGATAGCACTATTGTTGTCTATGTGAATGGGAGTTTCCTTGAAGGTTAACCCATAGTCCAACATCTGATTCTAAATCCAAAGCACTTGAGCACAGCAGCTTGCAGCAGTAAAATATTCAGCTTCACCAGTTGATGCAGAGACACAGGATTGTTTCTTGCATTTCCATGAGACAACCCTTCCACTAAGAAACTGGCATCCCCTAGATGTAGACTTTGAAGTGTTGTTGCAACCACCATAATCACTATCTGTATATGCATACAGATTGAAGTCAGGATTCTTGGGATACCACAAACCAAGTGTTGAAGCACCTTTGAGGTATCTTAGAATCCTCTTGATTGTGACGAGGTGAGACATCTTAGGGTTGGCTTGATATCTTGCACAAATACATGTAGCAAACTTGATATCAGGCCTGCTAGCTGTATGATACATAAGAGATCCAATCATAGCCCTGTAAAGGTGTTCATCCACACACTCCCCCTCAAGATCAGGTCTAAGGAAGTGGTTTCTTGCTATGGGTGTCTTTGCAATCCACAATGATTCATATTGAACCTCTTGATTATGTTCTGAACATACTTTGACAGACTAATGAAGATGCCATCTTCAACTTGCTTCACTTGAATTCCCAAAAAGAAATTGAGTTCCCCCATGGCACTCATTTCAAACTTGTCCTTCATCAGCTTCTCAAAGTCTTTGCAGAGCTTTGGATTAGTTAAACCAAAGATGATGTCATCTACATACACTTGAACTATAGTATGTCATTTCCTTATCCTTTGATGATGAGAGTTCCATCTATGGTACCTCTCCTGTATCCATGTTTGAAAAGATACTAAGATAGTGTCTCATACCACTTCCTGGGTGCCAAATGCAGCCCATAAAAAGCTTTATCAAGCTTGCAGAGATAATCAGGATGACCAGGATCTACAAAACTAGTGGTTGTTTGACATACACCTCTTCATCAATCACTCCATAAAGAAAAGCACACTTTACATCAAGTTGAAAGACCTTGAAGTTCTTGGATGCAGCAAATGCCAGGAATATCCTAACAGCTTCGAGTCTTGCTACAGGAGGAAGAAGACAAAGGTTTATCCTAACAGCTTCCAGTCTTGCTACAGTCTTGGATGCAGCAAATGCCAGGAATATCCTAAAGACCTTGAAGTTCTTGTGTTTATCCTTGAACAACTAGTCTAGCGTTCTTGATGATAATGCCTCTATCATTCTTCTTATTCTTAAACACCCATTTGGTAAAAATGGTAGTCTTCCCAAGAGGAAGAGGACAAAGGTTCCAAACTTTCTTCCTTTTGAATTGAAGCAGCTCTTGTTGCATAGCTTCAACCCAACTTCCATCTTTTAGAGCCTCATCAACTTTTTTGGCTCTATCTGGGACAAGAAACAAGAGTGAAGACAAGCATTTGCTTCATGGGTTTTTCCTTTTGTTCTTACGCCTGTGACAACATCTCCAATGATGTTTGTGGTAGGGTGAGACTTGTGGATCCTTAGCTGAGGGATCACAACAAGTTGTTGAGAGAGATCTAAATTTGAAAAATTTAGATCTGGTTTAGATGATTCACCCACCACTTCAGCACACTTATCAAGATAGACTTGATCTGAGGAGTGTGTGACATCATTGATGTTGTCATCTATGGAGTGGTTATCAGCATCAAGAAAGTCTTGATTACTGTCACCACTACCATCATTGTCTTCTGCAATTGAAGCATCCTTATATGGTAGTGGAGCCTCTGAGCTGGAATTTGAAGGCATCCCAGATGTATCAACTGAATTTGTCTTTGTAGTGCTGATAGAAACCTCATTTGTAGAAGTAGTTCTAACTGGAGCTGAAGACGTGTTGCTTGAAGGTCATCTCAGCTCAAATATTCGATGAGGATCACCTATGTTTAAATTTTTTGTAGATCCTGAAACAGTCTCATAAGATTTGTTAAAATAGTTGGTAACTAAATCAAGATCAAAAAGCCAATCAGGACTAGAACTAGCTACACAAGGTGTGTGTTCATTAAAAGTCATTTTGGCTGACTCCTCAACAGTTCTAGTTCTGAGATTGTATACTCTGTAAGCCTTAGCTTGGGAAGTGTATCCAATGAAGTGTCCATCATCTGATTTCTCAGGAAACTTGGCAATTTGATCTTTGGTATTCAAGATGGTGCAAGGAGATCCAAATGACCTGAGAAAACCAATGAAAGGTTTCCTCTTGTGCCAAAGATCATAAAGAGTCTTGCCATGAGTCCTAACTACTAAAACTTTGTTTCGCACATAGCAGGCATTGTTGACTGCCTCCGCCCAGAAGGTGATGGGCAACTTAGAGTCAGACAACATGGTTCTTGCAGCTTCAATCAGTGTCCTATTTCTCCTCTCAGCAACACTATTTTGCTGAGGAGTCCTTGGAGCACTATGTTGTCTTGAAATATCTTTTTCATCATAGAATGCATCAAGGATTTGGTTCTTGAATTCAATTCCCTGATCACATCTTATAATTTTGACCTTGTGATCAGATTCATTCTCAATTTTCAAGATGAAACTCTTTAGAATCTAAGGATTCTCATCCTTAGTTCTAAGGAAGAAGACCCAAGTGAATCTTGTAAAGTCATATGTGATCACTTAACAATAAGAGGTCCTTCCTAGACTCATTACACTGGTGGGGCTAAAGAGATCAATATGTAAAATATGTAGGGATGTAGTGATGGAGTTCCTTTCCTTAGGCTTGTGAGATACCTTATGTTGCTTCCCTTTCAGGCATGCAACACAATGGTCATGATAGGATCAAATGTATTAATCTGTGATGATCTATGAACACAATTCAAAGAAATACAAACAAAGTAATTAAATCAATCATGATATCAACAAAATTCATAGTTTCATTAATATCAAGCAAAGACAATTACAAAGTAAGTAAGAAGTTCTAAATCTGTTCTAAAACTGTTGTTCTTCTGTTTTTTTAACTGCTACAAGTCTAAGCTATTTATAATGAAACACAAGGAACCAACAAATTACAAAACTAGTCCCTATACTATTACAAATAGAAAAAAGACACATAAAGACAACATGGTAATATTTCTAGATTTCTAACAATACTCCCCCTAAGATTTACATGGTCTTCGGTCTTCAAAATCTTCAATCTTGTCTTCTTTTTATATTTCCTTTAGCTTTATCTTTCATCTTCAGCTTTCATCTTCAGATTTCATCTTTAGCTTTTATCTTCTATCTTCTATCTTCAGCACTCAAAGAAATCTTCAGGTTCTTCCTTGATCTTGAACATTGACTTCTTTTTATACATCTCCTATTCTTTCAAAGCATTAGAAATTGCAGAATTAAATTTGCTAGCAAGAATGCCTTGTTCTGATTTTGCTTCATTCGTCTTTATCTCCATTTTGCTCATTCTTTCCAATGTATCTTTTGATAGACATGTGATATCGATATTAGCATATAACTCAATAGGATTTCGACTTTCCTTTGAGTATATTTCTAATACTCCTTTTCTTGAAATTCTCATGAACTCAATGTCTTTGATATCCTTCTTAACAATGTTTGCATATGCAAGAGATTTCCTTAATGATATTCTTTCCATTGTTGCATTCATCATATTTATGATGGAAAGAAAATACTTCTTATCTTGCTCTGTAATCTCTAGAGATACCTTTTCAAACTTTTGCACACTTAAATTTAATTGTTAACAATTTTAGTTCTTCACTTGTTTATTTTTTTTTAATTTATCTTTCCCTTCATTTTAGTCTCAAAATATAATCGAATATCTATTTTTCAACTTTTGAAAGAAGCATTTCCACTTGCAAATTTATATAGGTTCATATTATCATTTTCAAAAGTTACATTATCAAACTCACATACACTTTGAACATATAGCGTCATCCTTTCAATTCAACATTTTAACTTTGATTTTGATTTTCTAAGAAAAACTCTTCCATTTATTACT
>BJCM01219917.1:0-18511 GCA_018326385.1 Flaveria bidentis | reverse complement strand
TAAAAATTTTAAAAATAATATTTAAATAAATAAACGAGCTGAGCCTGAGCCGAGCTCGAGCTTGAAAAAGTATTTGTCGAGCCGAGCTAGAGCTTTAAAAATAAAGCTCGAAACGAGCCGAACTCGAGCTCGAGTTCTCCTAAGTCATCACAAGCCAAGCACGAGCCCATACGGGCTCGGGCTCGACTCGTTTGCACCCCTAGTTATGATGGGTATGGGTGAGGACGTAGACTTGGCAATCGTGATCGTTGCAGAGGTCGTGGAAGAGGGAATGTAGAAAAGAGAACGGGCGCGGAAAATGTTTTGGGCGTTGGAATTTTAGAGACAAAAGTGAATTGAAGTTTTAGGAGTATAGGAAGCATGAACACTTCACATATGAGTGTCCCAATTGGTATGGAAAAAAAGAGGCCAACTTGGCTCTAGCTCAAGAGGATGATGAACCAACATTGCTTTAAAAGGTGGGATCCGTATCAAGATTAAGGGGGGAAATGTTAGGTTAATCTTGATTTGAATTTTCAATTTATTTTTGGTGGATTGAAATTTAGGAGCAAGGTATATTTATTATTTTAGTAGTTTGATTTGATTTGCTTAATTGATCGAGTCTGGTTTGATTTGATAGAGTTTTCTAATAAGTGATTAGGGTTTACTTGTTTTCTTGGTGAAGCTTTTAGTATATATAGACAGTGTTGCAAAAATCGGCCTAGGCAGCCGACTAATCGCTAGTCGGCCGACCACATAGGAATTTTTATCTAATCGGCCAATTAATCGCTAGGCGGTAAAAGGTGGTCAAATTCAGCCCTAGGCGGTCCTAATCAGCCGAAAATCGGAAATTCCGACGAGTTTTCCGGCGAGATTCTGGCGACTCTTGAAATTCCGGCGAAAAATTTGTAAATTTCGACCAGATTTGTTTATATGTATATAAAACTAAACATATAAAAATTACATATAAAAATGTGAATATGTATATATGTAAAATGGAAAATTATATATAAAAATTCCAAACCGATTAATCCCTAGTCCTTACCCCACCGCCCGACTAGCGCCTAGCGATTTTTACAACATTGTATATAGAAGGGTCTAGGGGTCATTGTAAGGTGTGAGTTTTGGTTTAATAACAATACAAGTAAAGAGTTGTGGAGTTCCACAAAGATCACTGTTGTTTCTGTGTTTTTTGTGATTGTTTTATTAAGTTCTAGGCCAACAGATATTAAGGCCAAATAGAGCTCGGTGGTTGAACATATATCAACTCAATATAGATGATCTACGAAGAGAATAGACGAACCGGAGAAGATTGATAGAATGGTACCTAAATGAGAGAAGGGGTAAAGAGTGTTTGGGTGGTGTTCAATCCATATTACATAATCCCATATGCATCAAATTAGCTCTGGAAATGTTATATATAACATATCACCTATTTTTCACTATAATTACACATACACTTCTACTAAACTCTTTACAAGTTGGTTATTTTCCATGTACAAGGCTAAAAGATTTATATGCGTCTTTTATATTTTAGTCTGAAAAACTAGCTTTCTTGCACATATCAACTACTATGTTTTGAAATCACTTAGTTTAAATTGTGGCATCTTGTAATTTGTTAGTGGCATTCTCAACCCATATTAAGACCTTGAAGTTGTTACTCATTCTCCGAGAACAAAGTTAAAAGCCAAGACATAATAATAAAAACAATTACAAAACTCCCCTTCAGATTCTAATGAAGATAGATGTGACTATGAAGAACAAGAGATAAAGTAAGATAATTTGGTCATATTACTTTTTTACATGTCTCTTATTTTTCTTATATATATAAAATGAGTATACTACTATACTTGTCTAATGCACTATATTCATCCAACATTCGCCATTTTGGCCAACATATTTGTTATAAATAAAGTAGAATTTTAAGGATCGTCTGAGACAAAAAATAAATAAATAAAATAAAATAAAATATATAAATCTATTCATCATTTTTTCGATCAATTATTAAGAATTCCATGCCACAAGCTTGCATTAACCCCAAATAATGGAATGTTAAAGCATTAGAAAACTCAAAGCAGTAAACCAAAAGTTGTAAAAGATGATAAACGGATAGGCCCCAACTTGAACAGAAATAAACAGCTAAAAGAATAATTGTAGTACCTGGTTACGCTCATAAAGCATGTGATTTTTGGTAAAATATTTGTGTGTATCGCGTCCCTTAGCAAGCATATCTTGATCAATTGGAGATATAATTCCAATCACCCTAGCAAGCAAAGTAGCTGGTGAATCATTCTGGAAAAGAACCTATAAAAATACAAAATATTAGTTTTAGATTCTAGAATGACATAGTTCTAAATTATAATTATGTCCTCAAAATGTTTCAGATACATACATTTCCAGTACAAAGTTCAGCCAAGATGCAGCCAAGTGACCATATATCTATCTTTTTATCATAAGGGAGTCCTAAAATAACCTCTGGTGCACGATAAGACCTTGATTGCACATATGAGCAAAGATGGTCTGTTTCAAAACAGCTACTTCCAAGATCAATAACTTTCACTTCACATCTACTGTAGCTTTTCACCAAAATATTCTCAGGCTTTAGATCACAATGTATAAGCCCAAGTCCATGCAAAAACTGAAGTGCTTCCAAACACTGGATCGTTATTGACTGCACACAAATATGACAAAGTAAATACTGCATTAATGTTCTCCATGAAAGAGCATATAACAAAGGTGACAGATTAGATCAAATTATTAATGAATGAGCCAGATCAGGTTATGTTTTATCACTAAAGGCTCAAACTAGTAAACAATAAGTTAGATTAAAAAAAAGGTACAGACAAGCCGAAAATCATCCAAAATGTACTTCTAATGCATGAAAAACCCTAAATATATCTTCAAATGATTATATTACTACTGATATACGAATTATATATAATAAGTTTAGTAAAATTGTTTCAGAAATTAAATTATCAATGTGGTGCTACTTAATTATAAAACGATTAAGTATTAGGACAGATTTTTGGTCTACCGGCCCTGTAGCTTCCAGTGCCCAAAAATTACCATTTTGACCAATTACCTAATCTGCCCAACCAGACATATTGCCATCTCTAATGTATACAAACACAACAAACCTGCAATCTTGGCATTGTGAAATAAACCTCCCCACCAGATTCTCTATTGAATTTATGAAACTCGTATAAATTTGCCTTAAGAAGTTCACACACAATCAACAGATGTTCCTGAAAATACAATAGGGAAAATATGTATCATTGCAAGAATCATACCTCCCAAAAAATATTTTTCAAAGACATCTAGAATATGATGACTTACTCGGTAATAAAAGTAATCATAGAGCCTGAGAATATGGTATTTGTCACCAGGATCGTGCTTGTTGACAAATTTTAAAAGCTTTATTTCATCAAGACTCTGATCAAAAAAATCTTTATTGTTTTTAATAATCTTCACGCACACATCCATGCCAGTGTGAAGGTCCTGTGCTTGAATAGCTTTGCTGAATGCGGCAGATCCAAGATACTCGGTTACATGATAATGACCAGCAATGACAGAATTCAATACAACATGAAAATTCTTGTCCTCCTCAAAGCCAGTTCTGAACAATGATAAAGATATATTTATTTTACTAAAACAAACTCAAAATCATTTTAATAAGAAATCCAAAAATGAAAGGAAGAAAAAAAACTTTTTTAATTACATACCTGTTTTTTCTATGCACGATTTTAAGATTGAAGGTTTCATATTCTTCCTCTTGAGCCTTTATCTGCTTCACTTGCTCTTGAACAGCAACTACCTCTTCATCTTCTAATAATGCCCCAGGATCTTCTTCTATTGGATCAGCAACTTTTTCATCTTCCTCTTTATGGGACTGTTCAGCAAAACCATAATTTGATGACATTGTGGGCCCAGAAGTTTCTGAACCTACAACATCAGTTTCATCTTCTTCTTCCCTTGAACTTTTACCAGTTGAAGAATCATTGCTTTTTCGTCTCCATGGTGGAAGCAAGTCATCATTTCTATCCCCTAGGATACTATTGTCATTGTTTGACTTTGACTTTGACAATAGATGTTTATTTACCTGCCCATCCCTAGGAGGAGGAAAAGAAAATCCACCATCATTTACACTTTTAGTTAATTTATTAGAACTACCTGAGGTGGTTATCGTTTTCTCTTTCTTGACCAAGTCAAGATTTTTTTTATCAGACCCGTGAGGCGGAATAGTGACATCATTATCATGGAAGTACCCCATGTCCCCCTCACTGCCAATATCAGCAACATCACTATTGATTCCCACACCTATTGATCTAACTGAACCGTGTTGATTATCATCTGCATTAAGTTTGGGTATACGGCCCCTACCACCCTCATCAACCACTTTGGGTTCAGCAAACATAACAAGCTCATTGGTTGGTTTGACAAAGCCTTGCCACACAGGCTCGGCGCTCATCAAACTCAATTCTTCTTCATCCATTAATTCACCATCATACTGAACAGCAGTATTATGTTCATCAGAATTGGTGGCTGGATCGATGGTTTTTAAATGAAAATATTGGTCACCAGATAAGTATGAATCTTCTTCTGCAAATGATTGATCGTCATCTTCAGTTTTGTTTGGAATTCTTTCTTGTGGATCTGGATTTGTAACTTTTTCATTATCACTTGGGTAATCAATTTCATGAGCTAGAAACCATGTCTCATCTTCAATAGGTTGTCTCATGTATCCAACATCATCATCATCTTCATATTCATCAGAATCCCAATATTCATGTGGGTAATCCATAGATCCACTTAAACCATCCCCAATAGTTGCAAAACCAGATACAAGATCAGAAGTGTCTTCTGTTATCCCTTGACTTATTGACCGCCAACTACCTCCTACAGGCCTTTTTAAACCTAAAGCATCAACCGTATAGACAGTAAGAAACACGTAATAATATACACAATAAAAGCAATTGCTCATTTCCATATCAGAAGCATGGAAATTAATACTGGAAGAAGTCAGAGGTGCTTATGCATGATCACTGAGCAGTAGTTAGATATACAAGTCAACAATAGATTCATGATCCATATTAAATTCATTACAAAATAGTATAAGGATGCAAAAAGAAGCTGTGAGATATGTGCATAAGTTAACAGAGTTAATCCTGTCTAGTGCTCATGAAGAAGATATAGTTATTGTTGGAATTTAGTTTCCAAATATTATAGTTTTATCATTATCTAGTTTTTAGAATAATATCAGTCAGGTATTCACTTTATAGACAAGCATTAGTTTTGGTATTATGATTAAATTATTAGATTGAGATGATGTTAGTTTAGGACAATATATAACTAGATAGCTATTAAAATTCATTGTGAATGTATACATTCATTTTGATCATGAATAAATATCAATATAACAGAATATAACTTTATTTTTTTCTCAAATTCCCATGGTTATGAATCTGTAAACCCATGGACTCTGACATACTGTCCAGTAAAAAGCAGGTAAAATCCAATATAAATTCAACTAAGAGCACAAAATCTTGTTCCATTTGTAGACAAATGTTTTTAAATGCTTGGCAAACACAAAAAAATAATAATAATAAATCAATGCTTAGGTCATGTGTTATACTTCACGCCTTTGGACGTGGATTCACTTCCACAGTTCCACGTAGGCTTCATTCACGCCCACCATTGACAACTCAGCAATACCAACTTTTTCCCTCAAAACGCCCCTGATGCCGTGGTTAGAACCACGCCTCTGCCTAAAATGGCCCAGTGGCGCGATGTAGCAGCCCCAAATCGCCCCGAAAGCTTTCCACATTGTGCTGATTAGGCTTCATCCACGCCCAAAGGCGTGGAGTATAACACATGGCCTTAAGGGTTATAGGTATCAACAAAAATATCAATTGCAACCTAAATTTCACATTATTTTTAATTGGAGATAAAGAAGTATATAATAGTAATGTACCTGAAGTGCTTATTTCTTGACCAATTGGAACATCTAGAAAAGATCCAATAAGATAAGCATTGTCAGCATTAAGAGTCTGTCCAGGGCCATCATGTTCATGTTTCTCATCCCAATTAAAACTTGACAGTTTCTCAGTTGACTTGAGCTTGACAGGTGGCAGCCTAGGTAATTCTTCTTTCTGATTCTCAGAGACAATCGGAAGACTTAACCCACCAAAAGCCTGTGGCTCATTGTTTCCTTGAGTTTTCCCAAAGTATAAAGCTCTTCCAACCTCATTCTCTTGTTCTTTAATTGCTGCCCTAATATTGTCTGTTTTCCGCTTTCCATCTTTCTCACTAGCACCAAGACTCGTAATATTGTAACTGGTTGATGCATCTCCTTCAGGAAAAGGGAATACTGTTTTAACAGAACAAAACTCCTCATTACTTGACCATGGATTTTCCCCAAAATTATCCTTTGACAAAACAGTTCTCTTTGGATGTTGCAAATTAAGCTCCATACGTTCAACATTTGGTACCAAATTCGCCTTACTGCTAATTACAGGCCCAAGCAATGAAACTTTTGTTTCTTCTCCCACTTTCTTATGGATTCTTTCTGTATCAGAAGCCTCAGCTGGATGAATTTTTGATTGAGAAGAAATTTGATACTCCTTCACATTTTCCGTTCTAACACCATCATCAGTATCACTAGGCTCAGCAGACCCATTACTTGGATCAAATCTCCAAGTATACAAATCAAGCAGGTTATCCTCCGACCCATTAGAGAACATAAAATTCTTGTTTTTTGTTCCATTTGGCGCATTATTATAGTCTCCCTCAAAGGAAGTAATTTCCCATTTACTATCAGGTCCATTCCTTTCAGTCCCACGTTCTAATTCTTTCACAACATGCTTTTCCTTTGAAACTTCATTACTTGTTGAAGAACCCTTTCCTTGGTTGCCAACTGTACTCACTTTTTCTAACAACTTGCTTCCCAAATCTTTATCTTTCAGGTTTAGATCTTGCATTATACCGTTCAAATCAGGGCGGTTATCAATCTCGCTTCTCAATGCTGCTTCCGCCCTAGAAAACTTATTCTTTCTGAGAAAATCAAGTATGGCATCGACCTTCGAGTCTGCCATTTCTGAACTGCAATAAAGGTGCAATAAAACCCTTATGCTACAAACAAAAATCCTACATAACCATACCAATTTCTATAACAATGCACAAATATAGGTAACTCCCAATTTCAATTACAGTTTAAATACATCCATTGGTTCCAAGATCAGAGTGACATTTTTATGGAGAAATCAGAGGCTACTCATAACTTCGAAAAACTAATCAGAATACAGGAGTCAGGACTTTTAAACGACAAATGCTAAATTCTCAATTAACCCCAATCAATTACACATTTGAAAACACCAGGTCTCAAACTGTTCTTCCCAACGGCAAAACCAAAATTCACCTTCTTCAAAACGACTCGACATCAAACACGATTCAAAATCCCATATCGTACCTCCATCATGTACAAAATCAAGTGTCCATAATCACATAAATACGTACAAAACAATGATAAATTCCCAATCCCCCACCCCCAAATCAATTACACATTCGAAACTACCAGGTCTGAAACTGTCATTCTCCCAAATTCACCTCCTTTAAACCAATTCAACATCAAAAGATTCAAAATCACGTATCGTGCCTCCACCACGCGAAAGATTAATCAGTTACAATAACCTAAACACCTACAAAACAACAACACGCAACACAAACAGTAAAGAATAAGAAAACCGTACCTAAATCCTCATAAATTGATTGACGAATCGTGCGTTTGGAGTGCGGATCTTCTTCTCTGTAACCCTAAAACACACCTTATGTTTCGACGTCAGATTCGAACGTATTGTGTGTTCGAAAAGTGCCAATTGGAGGGTGATTTGAGAGTAAAACAAAAGGTGAAGTGAGAATTGAATGAGGGGATTGAAGATTGAATGATTTGAAGTATGAATTTTGGAAAAACGCCAATGGCGAAGGGGGGAAGATGCCCTAGGTAGAGTTAATTGTTAATGCATTTATTCCATAAGAGATCTCTTTGTTTTTTCCATGCTTGACAAGGTCATTTCAACTTGATATTTTTTTTTTTCTTTTGATAACATGACATATGGTTTCTTCTTAAAATTTGAAAGGTTTTTCAAACATTTTTTTTAGTTAAGTATATTAACGGTTTAAAATTACTATGTTTTTTTTCAAATATCGTTGTATGTTTTTTTTAGAAAAATTTGAAAGGTTTTTAAAACATTTTTTAGTAAGTTATTATGATATTGTATTAAGTAAAGCGGTTTAAAACTACTATGTTTTTTTTTTCAAATATCGTTGTATGGTATGAGTGAACATTAACGGTTTCTTTTTGATTTATCTGGATATGGTAATATCCAAGGTCGAGGAATATCCTCATCATATGGAAGGATTGGGATTTGGCTTGTGATGTTATGTGGGGTCATCATTGGGTCAAAGATGAGGGCAGGAAAGGAGAGAACTATGAGGTGGATTTTTGAAGAAAATCAAGGTTAAGTTGTTTTAGGACGAATGGGTTTTGGATTGACGGTTTAATATGATTTCCAAAGGTATTTAGTGTTCTCGTAATGGAAGGAATAATGGAATATATGTTTATGTTATTCGCAATGAGTTATATGTTTGTATGAAGGAATGATGAGTTGATTCGGTTAGTTGAAACTAGTATCTGAAATCATATATTTATTTATGTTTGTCAACATGCATTTTAACTTCTTTAGTCATTCTTTTGTTATCTAGCTTTGTTTTATAGATGCAGGTAAACAAGTGTTCTTGTAAAGATTTGGAGTGCTTATGACGTGCTAGTACTCATGGCGGTATGCTAAATAAATGTGATAAATGAATTGATCTATTTATTATGTAGCAAGTTAAACATGATTGTCAATCAAACATAAAAGTATCATGGATGAATAAAATAAATTTAGATGAATATACGCGCAACAATCTTCACTAAAGATCATACCGGGTGTACTTGTTTTAGTGTTAGTAGAACAAAGAACAAATTCTTTGACTGTTTTCCAAGGCTTTGTAGCAATAAGCGCTATGCATCAAGATAGAATGTCAATTCCTGAATGAGTTTCCAGGTATTTCTTCTAGCACGCTAGAGCTACAGGCAAAGTACATAAATTTAAAACATTAAAACAACATCATCAAATGATTTGATAAATTCAATGATAATGCACACATGTGATTCAATATCATCAATTAAGACCTAAGACCAAATAAGAAATAAATGACCATACAATCGATAAACTTGATTCTTTGTTTATTACGTATGTAGGTGTATTTGAAATCATGTGCTTTAAATGTGTTGTTCTCGCGAATATAGTTTATCGATCCAAAATTGGCGTGATAATACATAGATATTGAAATTAAATTTTTGGTGCCCTAACTTTTATTTATAGTTTACGCAATCAGACACTTTCTACAGGTACATGGAGTTCCCTAAAGGTGAGTTATCTAATATATACATGTTTGCGCATGAATGTGTTCATAACATAAAACAATATTAAGTAGAGAATCGCATAAACATATGTATGAAGTGCTAAATATAACGATAAAGTGAGTGAGTGAGAGTCTAAGAGAGAGATAGTAATTATTTACATTACCGCAATAATATCATAGTTAATGCAATAGACAAATAAAGTATGCAATTCTCGTAGTTATACTTTAAATTTGTAACGGATTAATGGTCAGTGTCGAATGGTCAATCAAAAATATATACAAAAAAAGAGTCATATTCACCTTAAGTTAAGGTAAGTAGGATGTTGATCCACAAAAAGTTAGTGGTGATGTTTTAATTAAAATACTTGTTTTATTAAACATGTAAATATATAAAACTAGAATCAACCCCTCACGTTGTAGTGTGGACGTAAAAACATAGTTTCAATGTTACACCACTGCGAGGAACCACCAACAATGAAGTTGCAGTATGGAGAAATTAGACCGAAACATAAAACATATAAAAGTTTAATTAAGTCGATCTAGGACCCGCATCTTGGGATGAACTTGTCAAACGGATAAAAATAGATGTAAAAATGTTAAACCACACTTGTATATTGGGTCATGTTAAGTCACAAAATTTCAAATAAAACGTAAACCGAAACGTAAAAATGTTGAACACTACATGTGTTTGCGTCGTGTTAACCTGCAAAACTTTAGAATAAAAAGTAAAACATAAATTTACGAAAGATGAAAATATAAGAGATTAAAGTTTAAAGTAAAAAAATTATAAGGTCAAATTGCAAAAGAAGAAAAGTCTTGGGTTAAAAGTAAAAACTCAAATATTATAAAGTTATATTGCAAATATTAAAAGTTTTTGGCTTAAAGAAAAAATAAATATTTTTATAAAATACTCTAAACATAAGTTACAACACTATAATAAAATAAAAATTAGTATATTATAAATTGATTTTATTAAATTGATTTGAGTGTATCATACTTGCGAGTAGATATAAATTGTAAACAACAGTTCAAAGCAAATCACTCTTGGGCTCGGATTAATTAACGAAATGTATAAACTTAAATAACTATCAATATTGCATTCACATATAGACATGAATTGATAGATATTTAATTGTAATAGAATTATTAGAACATGATTTTGATTCTGTTGGTCCAATTAATCTAAACCAAACAAGAACACAATTGAGATGTAGTTTTGTAATCATCAAGTCAACCAAGCAAATTCAATCACTACAAATTATCAGTGGTGCAAAGAAACCAAGATTTGATAATTGATAAGTGAAATCAAAAGTCGAATCATTTTAGTTATATAAAATTAAAGCCACAAATCTTAATAACCAAATATTACAATAATCTATGTTAATGGGAGGCAAGGTAAAAGGTTTAACCTAATAATTTCATTAACCCTACACTCAGGAATGATCACATGTGGATTAGCCACTCATGGTCATGATAAGATCTTCAAAGTTGATTTTATGCTTTGATTATTCGGATTGGTTAAAATATGAGTACCGCATCCTAAGCGTTATGTAACACCCGATTATTTATTTATTTTGAAGCCGACGAATGAAGAAAAAGAAATAAAGTCCAAAGTCGAGGGACCAAACTCGCCAACAAGAGAAGTTGGGTATGTGGTGATATTTGAAGGGAGAGGGCAGCCATTACCCTCTCCCCACACTCACATTTTCAGCAAACAAAAGAGGAGAAGAGAGAAAGAAGAGAAAATGAGAGAAAAAGGTTGGTTCGGGTAGATTCAAACTCGAAAATCGGCGCGTAGCAAGTCAAATCGAAACTCTTCTCGTTGTGGTCATTTGTGTGAGTTCTAGGACCCCTCTTTTAAACGTTTATGGTCGATTTTGGGGCTGGAACACATCTGAAAACCCGTTTTTGTATGTGTGTGTTGACCCATCTGTATGTGTTTGTGTATGATTCATTTGGGTCTTGCTTTTGAGCTTGTGTGTGCTTGAATGGTGTTGTGGTATGCATTCCTAAGGTTTAGGATGGTGATTTGGGCTTAGAATGGGTTTGGATGAGCTTGGAGGTCGAAAATGGAAGATTGGGTTCGGGATGAACTGCATTTTGCATCAGCTAGGGCTATGCGACCGAATGGAGGCCATACGGCCGAATGAGGTGTGATTGAGATTAATTCGCACGATTGGGGTTCATTCGCATGAATGAGGATTCATTCGTGCGACTGAGAGTCAATTGCATAGGGAGTCATGCGACTGAGGTTCCATTCGCATAAATGTTCATCCGCATTTGTTCCATCCGCATTAGCTTCATTCGCATAGGACTCATCCGCATGAAGTCCATTCGCACGATTGGGTGTTCATCCGCATAGGTGTTCATCCGCACTGGTCCTTTCGCATGATGTTCAGTCGCATGGAGGCCATGTGACTAAAGGGTGTCCATACGCCCGAATAGGGCTGTTGCACCCGAGGAGAAGCGTAGTTTAACTTCTGACTTTCGGGGGAAAGTGCAAATGTAAGCATTGACGTGGAAGTTCCCCTAAGTTCATGTAAGGTGATGGTAGAGGCCTTAGAGGTTATGTTGGGCATGAGGATGATATTGCATGTTTATGCATGATGTATGAGATGTATGTATGATGTTGCCCTATATGGTGATGATGATTGCGTTTGTTGATGTTCCTGATTATGATGTTTGTTTATCTTTCTGTGGCTTTACGATGAATGTTAATGAATGAAATGAAAGTATTATGTAATGTAAAGTGGAAGATAATAAAAGTGGAACATGATAAATGAATGCATGCATTAATAAACGATGGAATGTAACAAAAGTCTTGCAAGCATTGGATATCGGGACACGCCATTAAAAGATGTTAGCCCAACGGTGTGTGGGTTCACTACCCCGGGAGGATGCACATCGGTGTCTTTCTTTGTGATCGACCATTTGTATAGAACCTCTACCGCTTACCCCTGGTACCGCGGCACCATGTTTAGCTGTCTATTTATAGACTTCGGCCCAGTAGCCATATAGTTTGGGGTGTAGCACATGGTATTGGTACGGAAGATATCAAATGTGCAGAAAAGATGTAAAGATGAATGAACGAATGAAGAAGATAATAATGATATTATCTATGTGTACGTATGTTGTATGATCGCATGAAAGTAAATAACGGTTTTAACGTAAGAAAAGTATGATTTATTATAAAACTAGAACTCACTCAGCAACACTGACTTTGATGTGTTTCCAGTTGGCAGGTAATGATTGCTGAGGATGGCACGAGGTGGCTACTCAGCTCTTTTGGGATGGCATCCATTCATTTAATACTTTTGTGATGTAATGCAACAATGTATTTTGTAACTGATTAACGATGTATTATTTTGCAAAAGTTTTTATAATGAAATGAGATGTCGTTTTTGAATGTTTCCGCTGCAATATTTATGTAAGAGAAATGAAAATGTATGTTTTATGTACAATGATTTACCAGCTGTAAGCGTCCCGGGAACGGAGCCTTACAAGTTGGTATCAGAGCAAAAGTTTAAGTGAAATGAGTAAATTTTCAAAATAAACCTTAACTTAAACTGAGAATGGGATGGAAAGGTAAAGGATGCCAATCCGAGTAGCTGCGTGCCATCAGGTATTTTCGTAAAGTTAACCGGTATTATGTGCACATGTTATGTGGCTTATGTGTTTTTGTAGATTTAAATACTGATGTAGTCAGGATAGGTAATGCTCAGGGTGTGAAGAGTAAAGTAAGTGGCTAATCATAACTGGCCACTATAATTAGGGACTTACTATACTTGACATAAACTGAGCTGTTCCCTTGAATGACCGTGTTAGTGTTTGAAGCTTTCAGTGTGCGTGTGAATGGCTGGTGGTAGATCTTCGAAAGCTTCACGTGGTGGGGGTCATGGTGCTGAACCGCGACCCAAGAGAGGGAGACCCAGAGTTGAAAAGGTGGTTCCTGAAGAACCCGAGACCCATCATCCGGAGGGTGGCGACGAGAGCACTAATTTGAGAGCCTCGGTAAAGGAGGCTCTTATAGAAGAAGTTCATGAGGTCATGCAGACGATCTTACCGTCTGTAGTGACTGAGGTTATCAAGGTTGTACGGGAAGGGGAAAGGAAAGAGAGGAATAGGTCTTCGGGAGGACGGAAACAACCAGAGCCTGAAACGGTTCTATCTGATGATGAAGAGGAAGAAGAAGAGCCTGTGCCGGAGGCAGCACGAGGCTGTAACTATGGGGCGTTTATGAGATGCAAGCCCCCTACCTTCGATGGTAACGGCACTGCTACTGCCGCTCACCGGTGGGTGAGGGAAATGGAGGCTTTTCTTGATATCAGCGAGTGTCGGGAGGACCAGAAAGTGAAGTTTGCTACCCACTCATTTATGGACTCGGCTCTTTGTTGGTGGGACAACATTGTCCAAGCCGAGGGTAACTGTGCGATAGGGAGGATGAGGTGGGAGGAGTTGAAGAAGATGGTGATTGAGGAGTTCTGTCCTCATAGAGAGATGGATAAGATCGAGAGAGAGTTCCTGTAGCTGGAGGCGGGGACCATGACACACCAGCAGTACACCACCAAATTCAATGAAATGGCATGGCTAGTGCCGGATCAGGTGACGCCTCTATCTCGAAAGATCAAGAGGTACATTCAGGGCTTGCCGGTGGATATTCGCAGACATATGATCGCCGCCTGGCCAAGCACGTTTAGGTCGGCAGTCGATTTGGCGGGGAGATTATATGATGACCGGGAGGTGGTGGTGACCGAGGTGAGCAAGAAGGGTGGTGGCGATTGTAACATCCGCTATTTTTCCAATTATAAACCCGTAATCATTTTGAAACTTTCTCAAAATGGTAAAATTCATTATTTAAGTATGTTATTTATTTAGATAATCAAATAACACAAATATTTTATATAATCATTACTATGAATTGAGCTACTAAAAAAATTTCAAGTAGTTTATCGTTACATCAATTTATAATAATAATTATACTTCATAAAAATTTACTATTTTATAAATTTCAAATGTTAATTATAAGTGTTAACCATTAAAACATCTATTTAAATTACAAGTTGTTACTTAAAAGTTTCATTTAAAATTATAACTTGTATAAGTTATATAAATAATATGTTATTAAATAATTAAATGAGGGTTTTAATAGTTAAGGGGCTTATATGTCATTTTTGAAACTTAATTAACAAGCTTCTTACATAAAATGACAAGGTTTTAAAACTAAAGGGACTGGAAGTGTAAAATTCTTTTAAGAACCCAACTATCCTCCACCGTCGTACCCCTGTCTCTGGCCGCCATCTCCGACGGAGCTCTGGTGAACCAAACAACCTTAGTCTCCTATTTAAAACCCAATTAAAGCAATACAAACCAGTTGATTGACTGTTTCGAACCCAACCCACGTGCTAAATCGAATTTATGAGGGTGTTACCACTTAATCGATCGAAACCGATGTCCCCATTCAATCTCAAATCAATCCCTACTCGAAATAGACAAATTGATTAACCAAATGATTGGTAACGCATTCATGATCATTGATAACATGATATTCAAATCAACTGGAACTTGTAACCGTATGTTTCATATATCAATTTCGAATTAAAACACCCTAAACCTTTGAATCAATAACCATAACTCGTTTGATATGAACAAACCAAATTCACTTTACATAATTAAGGGTAAACATTCTTCTATGTTCCTTCAAACTATCTGAACACTCAATTCCAGTCGAAAAACTCACGCACACAACCGACGATCGAAGTCCCAACCGAGAACTGTTCTTCGTTTCGCCTCCATCAATTCAATCACAATCATGTAAGTTAAATACACTTCTAGACTCGATTTTACATGGGGAATCAAAGCCCTAAGTTTAATTTGAGTATCAAAATCAATTTCGTGTTCGATTGGATTCAATTCAATTCTAGGGTTCATGGTAATTTGGGATTTTATTTAATTAATAGATTTATGAAATCCGTTTGAGTTCTAAACAGATATAAGGCCTTGGCCCACTGGTAACTTAGCCGGATTTTAGAAAGGAGACCCAGGGTTTGAACCTGGTCCCCCACAACTTTTTTTTAAATCATTTTTTTCTTATAAAATAAACTACATAAAATAACATTTTCATATGAAATTAAATAGAAATTATTTTTGTTAATTAACTTTAACCCATAAATTATCTCATGAATTTCTATAAATGTTAAACAATATAATTTTATATCTTCACTTGAAAACAAATATCTTAATAATATAAAAACTATGTCAAAATTTATTTAGAAGTTTATGTCTTTTTAATTCTTTATAAAATAGTTTTTCTCTCAATCAAATAAGTTATTTTATAACCTATTTAAATAATTAATTACCCAATTAATTATTTTTGATCAAGTCTTAGATAATCGATTATTGAATTGATTTGTAATTAATATGTAAGTAATATTTATTATTTAATTATTCATTCAACAATGTTATATCATAAATAGTTATTAAGGTAATTATTTTCTTCCACACTTCATATTTAATCTTTATTAATCAATTATTTAATTTCATTAACTATTCATTATCGTTTTCAATTTTAATTATTTAATCAATCTATTCCATCCTTATTGAATCAAAATATAAATGATTATATTATTTTATTTAACCTAATTATCCAAACCCCAAATTCCAAATGAAACCCTAATTCATATTTACTCTTGAATCATAACTTTATTCTAATCCTAAGACACCAAATCTTAGGTTGAATCGTGAAGGAATCGTTGGAACCATCTTATCCTCTTATCGTTATCTTAAGTACATCTAGTGAGTTTTCCATGTGAGTATTTCTATACCCCTTTTTCATATTTCACACTTTATGGTGAAACATGTTACTTTATAATCATTGCACTTGTAAACGTTTAATTCTTGTAAACTTATGGAAATTTACTTGTGTGTTGTGGTTAGTTGAACCTTGTAGCTACCATGTAATGTCAAATATATGTACAATCATTAACTATTGCTAGCCTGGCGACGTCATAGATCTATGGGGCTGACAAGCCTGCTTGGTTGATCCAAGTACACTTAGCTAATCGTATATACTTGTAAACGTTTGAGACTTGTAAAACTTTGTCAAGGTTGATTGTGCATTCTGTCTTACATCCCTAGTTACTTTGTTCTCTAACTTACAACATGAATTGCCATCTTTTATATACTTGTGTATTGAAAACTATGGAAATCAAACCAACTTTTAAAGTTGACCTTTTATTTTTATCATGTTTCAGGTTTACTTCTTGTGGATTCTCTTTGTGCTCATATAAGACTTGGACCTAGTTTAGCTTAACATGCTATTTCTTTGTTTGATGCTTTTGTATTGTATGAACTTATTTGTTTTGTAAGGTTTTAATAAATAATGGTATTTAATAATATTTCAACTTAATTAGTTCCATGTGCTATGAGCAATCGTCTCCCATTCGTCCGCCCCGATGATTCCGCCGTCGGTCGGGGTGTGACAACAATCGGAACTAGAACGGGAAAAGGTTTGGTCGGGGTGATGCCTCGACGGGTAACAAAAAGGCATGGGTGGATGATCGCTGTGGGGCCACATTGAGTGCGGGCTCAAAGTGGTGTGGCAAGTGTGGAAGGGAGCATGCGGGAGAATGTAGATTGGGGCTGAATGTGTGCTTCAAATGTGGGAAGACGGGGCACATCGCATAGGATTGCCTTGCGGGCAAATGTTTCAACTGCGGGGAAAGTGGACATATGAGTAAGGATTGTAAGAAGCCGAGGGCAGAGGGCTCTGGGGCAAAGAAGACGGGAAGTGAAGGACCAAGGGCGAGCGCCAGGCCTTTCACTATGACATAGGAGGAAGCTAGGACAGACCCTGATGTTGTGTTCGCTACGTTTCTGGTGAACCAAACTTTAGCTTCTGTGTTATTTGATTCTGGTGCCAGTAAAAGTTTTATTTCTGCTGCTTTCTGTGCTAAACTGCCTGTTAGTAGTAGACGTGTTGAGGCGCCCTTTGATGTAGAAATTGCCATAAGTAAGTCTACCAGGATTTCTGAGATGATCGAGGGTTGTGATGTGGAACTTGAGGGTCATAAGTTTCCTGTTAGACCGTTCGTGATGACCTTAGGTGGTTTCGATTTGGTTCTTGGGATGGATTGATTAGCGGACTTCGAGACGAACATTATGTGTCGCAAGAAGATGATTCGTTTGATAGCGCCCGATGGGAGTTTGGTAACTGTTTATGGGGATCGGGTTACTACGATCCCGAAGGTAATCTCAATGGCGGTGGCGGGAAAGTGTATGAGGCGTGGATGTAGTGCCTATTTGGCCTATGTAAAAGATGTGGATACGCTAACACAACAACTGTCTGATGTACCGGTTGTGTGTGACTTTCTGGACGCGTTCCTAGAAGACCTACCAGAAGTGCCACCTGACATAGAGATTGAGTTTCAGATTGATCTGATACCGGGTGCCCAACCTGTTGCCAAAGCACCATATCGGTTGGCTCCGACTGAAATGAAGGAGTTGATGGAGCAATTGCAAGAGCTGCTGGATAAGGGGTTCATCAGACCGAGTATCTCTCATTGGGGTGCTCCGGTCTTGTTTGTAAAGAAGAAAGACGGTAGTATGAGGATGTGTATTGACTACCGTGAGTTGAACAAGCTGACGGTGAAGAACCGATACCCCTTACCGAGGATAGACGATTTGTTTGATCAGCTTCAAGGTGCCAGTTGGTTTTCAAGGATCGACCTTCGATCTGGTTACCATCAGCTGAAGGTGAAAGAGCGGGATGTTCCTAAAACAGCTTTTCGCACACGCTATGGTCACTACGAGTTTCTTGTCATGTCTTTTGGTTTGACCAATGCGCCAGCTTCTTTTATGGATCTGATGAATCGTGTGTGTCAGCCAATGTTGGATAAGTCAGTGATTGTGTTTATTGATGATATCTTGATTTATTCGAAGAGCGAGATTGAGCATGTCGGCCACATTTGGGAGGTTTTGGAGACGTTGAGAAAGGAGAAGTTGTACGCCAAGTTCTCCAAGTGCGCGTTCTGGTTGCGCGAAGTTCAGTTCTTGGGTCATGTGGTGAATCCTG